>CAMZMU010000076.1:38271639-38490248 GCA_947311845.1 Poa pratensis | reverse complement strand
AAGGAAAGAAGAAGCCATGCATACATAGAAGATCTCATCTAGATGCATGTTTACTCGCAGTATATATTCTGGTTTGATTTTGCACAGTTTCGACAGTGTAAATATACTCGAAGTTTTTTTTACCAAGTCGTTGTTTCAGGCTCCATCAATATAGAGAAAAGTATATATTTTGCTTTTTTTTTTGAGAAAAAGTATATATTTTGGAGCCCGGCCTCCAGGGATCCCGCTTAAAAATAAAAAATAATAAAAAACAACACTTGTAAGTTCAAGAAATTCGGGGAAAAATATTTTAGAAGTATATAATTATGAAAAGTATGGATCTGGGTGGGAGGAACAATAGGCATTTTAAAAACTTAATTTTTATCAAATTTGTCGTACCCTATAACCGAATTTTGCGTTAAACTTTTGCACAACGGTATAGTTCAACAGTATCTACATCTAGATTGTTTTTTTATAGTTTGATACATACAAATGTCGTTTATATTTGTTTAAATGAGCTTGCTGGAGCTCGAGTTCCATTTGTGTTTTCTGATATATATTTGCTCTCCTACTATACGAGGACTGCGGGTTTGTTATGTTCTCCAACTACACGAGGAGTGTGCGTTTGGCCACTTAACAACAAAACACGACAAATCAAATATCCAATTTTCGAACTGGACATATTTGATTTCTCCGCTGACAAAATCGGTACATACATTAACATGATCTCAATAGCAATAGAAATTTTTGAAGTTGGACCTCCTTATAAGATATCTTTTACAAATTGTATGACTATGACAGAAAAACCACATACATGTGCTCCTTCTCCCGCGCCACCACCCACCTCAACTTGGCGTCTTTTTCATTGTTTCATGAATGTGCCGAGCCAAGGTAGTGCCTATACCTCATGTATGTGTTGTCTTTTTTTTTACCACACGAATCTGAATGCTCACACATAACCTGAAATGTGTTTGCACTAGTGGAAGATGAAAACAGAAGACTTCGGTCACGCACTAGTTGAATTCAAACCAAACCATCTCTTAGACTGGTTGTCTCCTCCTTCCATGTTATAAAAAAAGGTCGTTGCTCATTCTTGAGATTCCATCGTTTTTTTGCTACAACCTAACACCAAGAAATTGCCACGCGGTTCCAAAGCATTGCGCCGCCGTCCATCGTTTTTTTTGTTTGCATCGCGAGACGGGACAATATGCCTCCGAAACCCCGATTCTCGTGATTCTGTACGGCGAGAGGTCATCATATTTTGGGGAGGGGTCTTGCATGACTACTAACTTCGTCCCAATGTTGACGCAGAAAGCTACTTCCCCAAAAATGATTACTTCCTCTACATCACCAACATCTTCGCCGACATTACTGTTGCTGACAACACCACAAATCAATCTTCTTTCCTCCGCATCGTACATGTTCTTATCTCTTCCGTTAGGTTTAAGTTTGGGTTACTAGTTCTTCGGATTTATGTGGACATGATATTCGTAACTTATTCACCTGATCATATCCATAGTTTCATCAGTTATTTATGTGCTCCATTTATTGACGGTTGTAATTAGTATGCTATTCTTTATCTAAAAAAAATTAGTATGTTATTATGCCACTTAGAGATCTTGGACCCATTCTTCATGCGCATGATCTTAAAAATAGCTCCAAGTGGATTGTAAAATTCCCGTGTTTTTTTAAGCTGAGATCAAGTGATTTTGAAATGTTTTTCCTTTCCTCAATTCTTTTGAACCAAACAGATAAAATGGTGCCTACCTAGTCGAAAAGTGCCTTTGACTCCCGAGCAGTGATACCTTTATTTTAAAATATTCAAATATCATTTTGACACGTTTATTGATTGGAAGTTGGCATATAATTGAGTTGTGAGATCTGGTCCTTGTTTCTGCCCACCCTTATTAAAACACCTGCAGTCTATGCAGTACCAAATACAGCGGGGAAATGGAGACTTGACTATAAAATACATCAATCTTTCCGATCCAAACTCAAGGCAAAGCATGGTGAAGATTTCATCTTCGCTTGGAACCGTGCCCACCGAGGCTCCAAGCTTACTGTGCAGATCTGACAAAACAAATTATGTCAATGGGCCACAGTAGAATCCAGACGCGCACCCAATCGCTCTTTCCCCCTCCAGGACTGACGAGATATGTATATGTGGTGAACTTGGCAAGAGCGCTGCCGATTTTCTAGTATTAGCAGAGAAGAAACCGAACCGAATAGTTACAGAGATTACAGTAGGCTCATCGAACAAGATGCTACCCACTGAAGACAGAACGCAACTGAAATGAAGGAACATCCCAGCATACACAAGAGTTGAAATTATACTTCTGTATTGTCCTTCTTCCCGACGATCACATCAAGGTCGTAGCACTCCTGCAGCTCTTCCACCAGTTTCTGCAACGCCATGTGCGAAGTGCCACCGTCGCTCACCGCTGACTTGGCCGCCTGCTGAGCCCAAATGGCCCTCGCCCGCATTTTCCGCCCCTCCTCGCTCTCGGCGTCCATCAGCCTCCTCACTTTCTTCTCCACCTCCACCCACTCGACTACGGCCGGCACCCCGCCAACCATAATGACGTCCATCCTGACGCCCGCGCCAATGATGTCGGCGACGTGCTTCGCGTTGAGATGCTGCTCCGCCATCATCGGCGACGGCCAGGCCAGCACGGGCTCCCCGCCGCGAGGCTCTCCATCACCGAGTTCCACCCGCAGTGGCTGACGAACCCTCCCACCGCACGGTGCGCCAGCACGCTCCTCTGGGGAACCCACCCGCGGACGACGCGTCCGTGGGGCCCCATGTCCACCGGCGACGACCAGGTCTCGGACCGGAATGCCCAGAGAAAGGGGTGGCCGGACTGCACCAGCCCGCGCGCCAGCTCGTCGAGCCAGGGGAGGCAGCCCTCGGGATCCTGCTCCACGTCCTCCTGGCGCTGCATCGTCTCCGCCCTGGCGGCGAGAAGAAACAGCGGGCCGACCAGCCAGGCGCGGGCGTCTGGCTGGTAGAACGACTCGAAGGCCGCGACGTAGTCCTCGTCCAACGTGGTGAAGCTGTTGACAAGCCCGACGCCCCAGCTGCTCACGTCCGACTCGCTGACCTCCTCCATCACGAACTTGGACAACGGGTCCTCACCGTCCGTGATCCCATGAGTATGAGGGACCTCCGCCTCCGTGATCCTCACGTGCTCCGGCATACGTGCCACGCGGTAACCATCGTTGCATCCTGGCAGTGTCAGTCCGCCCGAGACGTGCGACTTGGATATGGCCATGGAGAAGCAGGACATGCCGTGGAACACGACGCGGCGGACGCCGGCGTCGGCGGCGACGCGGTGCGTGAACCCGAGGAAGAAGTCGGAGACGATGGCGAGCAGCGGGGACGGCGACGAGAGCGACGCCATGAGCTCGGCAAAGGGCTCCCGCAGGAGCACTGTGGCGCGCAGGAACGTCGGGAAGAGTGACGGGCTGGGCAGGGCGTCACTAGAGTACTAGACTCGATGCCGGCCGGCAGCGACGGCAGAGTTGGGAACGGGAGTACAGCCAGGCGCACCGAAGAGGGGAGGCGGCTGCGGGCGAAGGCGAGATTCGCCGGTGTGGTGACCATGGTGACGCGCAGTGTCTTGTGGTTGTTGAATATTATGTATCTAGTCGGTTCGGTTAGGGTTAGGGTTTGGTTATCTCTCTCCCTCCTATATATATGTAACCCTTTGGTGATTATTAATACATACAAATACATCAAACACCTTGGTATCAGAGCCTTCTCTCCCCCCCACCCTCCGCCCGCGCCGCCATCTGTGCGCCGCCGCCATGATCACCTCGGCCACTTCTTCTTCTTCCACCACCACAACCCTCCCCATCGCTTCCCTCCCCATCGCTTCCGAACCCCAACTAACTCCAAGTACCATGATGAACACAAACCTTAGCTTCCCTCTATCCCTAGCCACCACCAATGCCCTAAACCTAAACGGCCTCTCTGTTCCTCTACCCACCATCACCACCTTCTCCAATGCCCAACCCTCTCTTCCCGTCCCCTCCCACCTCCTCCCGCCCACCCTCACCCACCCAATCCTCGGCGTCCACATCTCCAGCTACATCAAGTTCCAGGTCACCGCCGACGGTGCCAACTTCCCCAAGTGGCGCCAGATCTTCACCAGCGTTCTCACTATGTACAAGGCGCTCGATCACATCCAGGAGGGAGCTGCACCTCTCAACCCCAGCGACGACTGGCTCGCTGTCGACATCCACCTCTCGCTATGGATCATGGCCACGCTCAGCAACGATCTGTACCGCCTTGTCCACACCGCCGACGGCCGGACCTGCTCCACATGGACACGCTTGCTCCGCTTCTTCATCAACAACGAGGCCAACCGCTATGTCTACCTCAGCAAAGCCTTCCGCAACACACAGCGGGACGATCTCTCCATCACCACCTACGCCAGCAAACTGCAGAATCTCGCTGACGATCTCGCCGCCATCGGCCATCCGGTGAGCGACTACGACCTCACCCTCCAATTCCTCGACGGCCTCGGCGGCAAATTCAAGCTCCAGGCCGAAATTCTCAAGACTTCTGTGCCCTCCTTCGCGGATGCCTGCTGCCGCCTCCAACTTGCCGAGATCGACGAAGATGCTCAACAGAAACAGGCCAGCGCTCAGGCCATGGCTGTCCACACTGGTGGCCGTGGTGCGCCCAGCGGCGGCGGTGGCCGTGGTGCGCCCAACAGCGGCGGCGGTGGCTGGCGTGGTGGTTCCAGCGGCAGCGGTGGCTCCGGTCGCATCCCGGTGTCAGCCCTAACTATCGAGGAAAGAACCCAATTCCCGGGTTCCAGTACGGCGCCTCGAAGACAAACCAGCCCCATGGCTTCTCCAGCGGCAGTGGCGGTCGCAGTCGTGGCTTCACCACTTCTTCGGCAGGCGGCACTGGTGGCCACCAGGAACCGTGGCTCGGTTACTTTGCACCGATGGGCATGCCGTTTCCTCCTCGCTCTCCCTGGATTCCGCCCAACCCCTCGAGCGTCCTCGGCCCTCGCCCCAGCGCTCCGCAACATGCTTACCCCCTGATGCATACACCTGCGCCTCCGCCATCGTGGGATCACAGTGCTCTTTACCAGAACGCGCCGAGCTACGGCGCTGCTTTCCCTCCCGCTGGCGGCGATTGGATCATGGACTCCGGCGCCACTTCACACGTCACCGGTAACCAAGGTACTTTAACCTCGTCTCGTTCCCTTTTAGATGTCAATTCTCATCATATTGTCGTTGGCAACGGGTCTCGTCTTCCTGTTGTTGCTACTGGTACTGCACACCTCACTTCCCGACCTTTTCTCCTTAACGATGTCCTAGTTTCTCCCTCCATCATTCAAAATCTTTGTGCCACTCGCAAATTTGTTCGTGATAACAACTGTACGGTTGAATTTGACCCATTTGGTTTTTCTCTGAAGGATCTTTCCACAAGGAGGGTGATCATGCGGTCGAATAGTTCTGGCGATCTTTACCCGTTTTTTGGAGATCACAAGGGCGCCACCACCACTGCTCTTGCCGTCTCCAGTGACCTTTGGCACCGACGATTAGGCCATCCGAGTCCCTCCGCTTTATCCCATCTACCATTAGACTTTCTTTCTCCATGTAATAGAATTAAGAAAACACAAACCTTATGTGATGCTTGTCAACTCGGGAAACACACCAAATTACCTTTTTCAGCTTCTCATTCTCATGCAATGTCACCGTTTGATCTTATTCATTGTGATTTGTGGACATCACCCGTTATCAGTTGTTCGGGCTATAAGTACTATTTGGTTATTCTAGATGATTTCTCTCACTTTTCTTGGGTGTTTCCGCTACGAGCCAAATCCGACACATGTGATACGCTACTTAGGTTTTTTGCGTTCATTAAAACACAATTTCACACCACCATTCGCTGCTTACAATGTGACAACGGAGAGAATTTCTCACAACCACTCTTCGCACTTTTCTATCATCACATGGTGTCTCCTTGCGCCTCTCTTGCCCCTACACCTCCCCACGTGCCGAACGCATGCTTCGTACCACAAATGACGTAGTTCGTTCCCTTCTCTTCCAAGCAAAATTACCACCACCCTTTTGGGTTGAAGCTCTCCACACCGCCAATCACCTTCTTAATATTCGACCATCCCGCTCCATTGGAAATTTCACTCCCTACTTCCTCCTATACGGCCTACATCCCACCTATGACCACCTCCGTACCTTCGGCTACCTATGTTTTCCTAATCTCTCCCACGCTATTGACCATAAACTGTCCCCACGATCCACCCGTTGTATTCTACTTGGCTACCCTCGCGAACACAAGGGCTATAGGTGTTTTGATCTAGCCACACGTAAAGTTATCATTTCCCGACATGTTGTCTTCGACGAAACCTCCTTTCCCTATGCGACTGCAACACCCAGCTCCCCACCATCCCGTCCCACAGCCGATCCCATGCAACCAGCGCTGCTCCCCACGCCTGCACCAATCCCCATGCCAACACACCCTCCTATCCGTATCCTGTCATCCAACCATACCACGCCACCTACCCCCCGATCTCCGACCGCCCGACCCCCACCCCGACACATCCCTCCTCGGCAGGCCACCGCAGCCCACCTGGTTCCCCATCTCCGACAAGATCGCCCTCGATTCCTGCGCCCTCTCCGACCACATCTCCCTCGACAGCAACTCCTGATTCTCCTCCGGCCATTCCCACGCTGCCACGTCCTCGCCTTCCACCTGGTGCCATTCCGATAACTCCACCCGACAATGCACACAAAATGCGTACACGGTCTAAAACCGGTTTTGCTCAACCTAAACAACAAATAAATCTCTCCCTTTCTACACCTCCATCCCCTATTCCCTCGTCATACCGTACAGCACTTAAAGACACTTGTTGGCATGATGCTATGCGTGATGAATTTGATGCTCTAATTCGGAATGACACTTGGTCTTTAGTTCCTTGTCCTGCAGGTGTCAACGTGGTCACCGGTAAATGGATCTTTCGTCATAAACTGAATCCCGATGGCTCATTGGCACGATACAAGGCACGCTGGGTTTTACGAGGATTCACTCAGCAGGAAGGAGTTGATTATGGTGAGACTTTCAGTCCAGTGGTGAAACCATCGACAGTACGTGTGGTTCTCAGCATCGCTGCCTCTCGAGCTTGGCCTATTCACCAGCTTGATGTTAAAAATGCCTTTCTGCATGGTGACCTTGCCGAGACAGTTTACTGCACCCAACCGGCTGGATTTGTTGATGACACTCGCCCCACACATGTTTGCAAACTGAAGAAGTCACTCTACGGTCTCAAACAGGCGCCACGCACATGGTTCCTGCGGTTCACCAACTACTTGCATTCTCTTGGCTTCGTCTCCTCGAAAAGTGACTCCTCGCTGTTCATACTGCACTCCAACAACACCACTGCCTACCTCCTACTATATGTTGATGACATCATTCTCACTGCGAGTACAACTGCACTTCTTGATCGCATCATTGCCTCGCTGAATTCAGAGTTTTCCATGAGTGACTTGGGTACTCTGCATCACTTTCTTGGTGTCAATGTGCATCGTACGTCTCGTGGGCTCTTTCTCTCCCAGCAGCAGTATGCATTGGACCTTCTGGAGCGAGCCAACATGTCCAATTGCAACCCCATACCGACCCCAATTGACACCAAATGCAAGCTTTCAGCGAATGATGGACTGCCTGTTGCTGACCCATCTGAATACCGCAGCCTAGCAGGAACACTTCAATACTTGACACTCACTCGTCCAGATTTGTCTCATGCCGTTCAGCAAGTCTGTTTATTCATGCATGCTCCTCGTGCTGCCCATCTTCAACTCATCAAGCGGATTCTACGATATGTCAAAGGAACTGCTCATCTTGGCCTTCAACTTCATGCTGGTTCCTCCTCGGAATTAGTAGCCTATTCTGATGCTGATTGGGCCGGCTGTCTCGACACTCGTCGCTCTACTTCGGGGTTTTGTGTCTTCCTCGGGACAAATCTGGTGTCATGGTCCTCCAAGAGACAGCCCACGGTCTCTCGCTCCAGTGCCGAGGCAGAATATCGAGCAGTTGCTAATTGTGTTGCTGAAACTATATGGCTCCGACAGCTTCTTCTTGAACTTCATCAACCCGCAACCAAGTACACTGTTGTCTATTGTGATAACATCAGTGCTACATACCTCTCCACCAATACTGTGCAGCATCAGCGGACAAAGCACATTGAGATCGATCTTCATTTTGTCCGTGATCGTGTCGCTCTTGGGGAAGCGCGCGTGCTACATGTTCCTACCAGCTCTCAGTATGCCGATATTTTCACCAAAGGATTGCCCACTGCCGATTTTCAGGACTTCCGAACCAGTCTCAACGTCGTTTCTACCTCGGTTTCGACTGCGGGGGGTGTTGAATATTATGTATCTAGTCGGTTCGGTTAGGGTTAGGGTTTGGTTATCTCTCTCTCCCTCCTATATATATGTAACCCTTTGGTGATTATCAATACATACAAATACATCAAACAGCTGTGGTGCACGGAGAGCGCCGTGGCGAAGTGGAGCAGTGGGAGCGTGTGCCCTTTCGCCATGAACGGGAACACCACGATGTGGTCGCGACCGGCGGCATGGTCGGCTGCAGCGGCATCGTTAGTGCTGATGGTGGCGGCCATGGCAGGGAGTTCGTTCCGTGGAGTTGTTCTGTGATTGGGTGGTGCTGCAGAGTAGTGGAGCTTGGGGGCTTGGGTCATCGTATCGTTTGGATCATCTGAATCTCTCCTACAGTACTAGTTTAGTTTTGGACACCGGCAGCGTCAATTATGAGATCCAACTAGAAGGGGTTTCTTGTTAAAAAATAAAATAAAACTAGAAAGGGTTTACCTGGCGTACGTACTTAATGTTTCATTGTCTAAGAAAAAGTATTCAATGTTTGCCAGTTAACTGATCGAGATGCTTGCTCGAGAGATCTATAGTCACTACAGCAGAGCTAACCTGTGCCGACGGCCAAACCCTGTGCCGACGGGTTTTTATCGGGGCCGTCGGCACAGGCGCCCTACGAGGCCACCCACGAAGCTGGCCGTCGGCACATATATGCCCGTCGGCACAGACAAGCTATGCCGACGGTGACCGTCGGCACAAATACTGCCGTCGGCACAGGTCCCCGTCGACTAAAAGGCGACGTCGACACAACCCTGTGCCGATGGTACAAACCGTCGGCACAGGTTCCTTTTTTTTTCTTTTACCTCGTGCAGCCGAGCAACCCTGTGCCGACGGTAAGACCGTCGGCACAGGTTCCATTATTTTTTTACCTAGTACACCATGTATCCGCACCAACCTATGCCGACGGTTTTGCCGTCGGCACAGGTTGCCCATTTTTTTTCTTCATTTTTATGTATCTATTTATTACTCTCAATTAAATTTAATATGTTTTTATTCATATCTATATGTATATAGCTACGCCGAATAGCGGTCTCCACCCACATAAAATAACATCGCGAATCTTGTCTCTCGGAAGTATTGTATGTGAATCTTGTCTCTCTTGCAATCTTGTGTCGATTTGTGATAAAAGTTGGTTTCTCATGTTCGTATGGCCTAACCTAACACAACCAAGCAAAAAAGTCCACTGGGCTACCCCCTTTCGACGCACGTCTATGGGGGTAGACGGAAACGTTAGGGTTTTTCCAGCGGATTCAGGGTTTCGCCGAAGCGGGGGCCCGGAGCGTCGGAACCCCACCCAAACATAGGTTGTGCCATACCATATGTATACAAGTGTGTTGTGTGTTTCAAATGTCCAAGAATCTACTCATAGGTGTGACCGACATCACCGGTTTCACTTTCTCTCTAGTGAGTTTCTGCACTTAGAGGTGAAAACTCCCCTTCCGGGCGAACCGGATGGAATCTTGTGTTGATTTGGAGTAGACCTTGGTTTCTCACCTTCCTATGGACTAACCTAACACAACCAAGCAAAAAAGTCCACTGGGCTACCCCCTTTCGACGCACGTCCATGGGGGTAGACGGAAACGTTAGGGTTTTTCCAGCGGATTCAGGGTTTCGCCGAAGCGGGGCCCCGGAGCGTCGGAACCCCACCCAAACCTAGGTTGTGCCATACCATATGTATACAAGTGTGTTGTGTGTTTCAATTGTCCAAGAATCTACTCCTAGGTGTGACCGACATCACCGGCTTCACTTTCTCTCTACTAAGTGTGTGGACTTATAGCTGAAAACTCCCGCTTCGGGCGAAACGGGGGCAATCTTGTGACAACTTGTGATAAAAGTTGGTTTTCTATGTTCCTATGGCCTAACCTAACACAACCAAGCAAAAAAGTCCACTGGGCTACCCCCTTTCGACGCACGTCTATGGGGGTAGACGGAAACGTTAGGGTTTTTCCAGCGGATTCAGGGTTTCGCCGAAGCGGGGCCCCGGAGCGTCGGAACCCCACCCAAACGTAGGTTGTGCCATACCATATGTATACAAGTGTGTTGTGTGTTTCAAATGTCCAAGAATCTACTCCTAGGTGTGCCCGACATCACCGGCTTCACTTTCTCTCTACTAAGTGTGTGGACTTATAGCTGAAAACTCCCGTTTCGGGCGAAACGGGGGCAATCTTGTGTCGATTTCTGATAAAAGTTGGTTTTCTATGTTCGTATGGCCTAACCTAACACAACCAAGCAAAAAAGTCCACTGGGCTACCCCCTTTCGACGCACGTCTATGGGGGTAGACGGAAACGTTAGGTTTTTTCCAGCGGATTCAGGGTTTCGCCGAAGCGGGGCCCCGGAGCGTCGGAACCCCACCCAAACGTAGGTTGTGCCATACCATATGTATACAAGTGTGTTGTGTGTTTCAAATGTCCAAGAATCTACTCCTAGGTGTGACCGACATCACCGGCTTCACTTTCTCTCTAGTGAGTTTCTGCACTTAGAGGTGAAAACTCCCCTTCCGGGCGAACCGGATGGAATCTTGTGTTGATTTTGGGTAGACCTTGGTTTCTCACCTTCCTATGGCCTAACCTAACACAACCAAGCAAAAAAGTCCACTGGGCTACCCCCCTTTCGACGCACGTCCATGGGGGTAGACGGAAACGTTAGGGTTTTTCCAGCGGATTCAGGGTTTCGCCGAAGCGGGGCCCCGGAGCGTCGGAACCCCACCCAAACCTAGGTTGTGCCATACCATATGTATACAAGTGTGTTGTGTGTTTCAATTGTCCAAGAATCTACTCCTAGGTGTGACCGACATCACCGGCTTCACTTTCTCTCTACTAAGTGTGTGGACTTATAGCTGAAAACTCCCGTTTCGGGCGAAACGGGGGCAATCTTGTGACAACTTGTGATAAAAGTTGGTTTTCTATGTTCCTATGGCCTAACCTAACACAACCAAGCAAAAAAGTCCACTGGGCTACCCCTTTCGACGCACGTCTATGGGGGTAGACGGAAACGTTAGGTTTTTTCCATCGGATTCAGGGTTTCGCCGAAGCGGGGCCCCGGAGCGTCGGAACCCCACCCAAACGTAGGTTGTGCCATACCATATGTATACAAGTGTGTTGTGTGTTTCAAATGTCCAAGAATCTACTCCTAGGTGTGCCCGACATCACCGGCTTCACTTTCTCTCTACTAAGTGTGTGGACTTATAGCTGAAAACTCCCGTTTCGGGCGAAACGGGGGCAATCTTGTGTCGATTTGTGATAAAAGTTGGTTTTCTATGTTCGTATGGCCTAACCTAACACAACCAAGCAAAAAAGTCCACTGGGCTACCCCCTTTCGACGCACGTCTATGGGGGTAGACGGAAACGTTAGGTTTTTTCCAGCGGATTCAGGGTTTCGCCGAAGCGGGGCCCCGGAGCGTCGGAACCCCACCCAAACGTAGGTTGTGCCATACCATATGTATACAAGTGTGTTGTGTGTTTCAAATGTCCAAGAATCTACTCCTAGGTGTGACCGACATCACCGGCTTCACTTTCTCTCTAGTGAGTTTCTGCACTTAGAGGTGAAAACTCCCCTTCCGGGCGAACCGGATGGAATCTTGTGTTGATTTGGGGTCGACCTTGGTTTCTCACCTTCCTATGGCCTAACCTAACACAACCAAGCAAAAAAGTCCACTGGGCTACCCCCTTTCGACGCACGTCTATGGGGGTAGACGGAAACATTAGGGTTTTTCCAGCGGATTCAGGGTTTCGCCGAAGCGGGGCCCCGGAGCGTCGGAACCCCACCCAAACCTAGGTTGTTCCATACCATATGTATACAATTGTGTTGTGTGTTTCAATTGTCCAAGAATCTACTCCTAGGTGTGACCGACATCACCGGCTTCACTTTCTCTCTACTAAGTGTGTGGACTTATAGCTGAAAACTCCCGTTTCGGGCGAAACGGGGGCAATCTTGTGACAACTTGTGATAAAAGTTGGTTTTCTATGTTCCTATGGCCTAACCTAACACAACCAAGCAAAAAAGTCCACTGGGCTACCCCCTTTCGACGCACGTCTAAGGGGGTAGACGGAAACGTTAGGTTTTTTCCATCAGATTCAGGGTTTCGCCGAAGCGGGGCCCCGGAGCGTCGGAACCCCACCCAAACGTAGGTTGTGCCATACCATATGTATACAAGTGTGTTGTGTGTTTCAAATGTCCAAGAATCTACTCCTAGGTGTGCCCGACATCACCGGCTTCACTTTCTCTCTACTAAGTGTGTGGACTTATAGCTGAAAACTCCCGTTTCGGGCGAAACGGGGGCAATCTTGTGACAACTTGTGATAAAAGTTGGTTTTCTATGTTCGTATGGCCTAACCTAATACAACCAAGCAAAAAAGTCCACTGGGCTACCCCCTTTCGACGCACGTCTATGGGGGTAGACGGAAACGTTAGGTTTTTTCCAGCGGATTCAGGGTTTCGCCGAAGCGGGGCCCCGGAGCGTCGGAACCCCACCCAAACGTAGGTTGTGCCATACCATATGTATACAAGTGTGTTGTGTGTTTCAAATGTCCAAGAATCTACTCCTAGGTGTGACCGACATCACCGGCTTCACTTTCTCTCTAGTGAGTTTCTGCACTTAGAGGTGAAAACTCCCCTTCCGGGCGAACCGGATGGAATCTTTTGTTGATTTGGGGTAGACCTTGGTTTCTCACCTTCCTATGGCCTAACCTAACACAACCAAGCAAAAAAGTCCACTGGGCTACCCCTTTCGACGCACGTCTATGGGGGTAGACGGAAACGTTAGGTTTTTTCCAGCGGATTCAGGGTTTCGCCGAAGCGGGGCCCCGGAGCGTGGGAACCCCACCCAAACCTAGGTTGTGCCATACCATATGTATACAAGTGTGTTGGGTGTTGTAAATGTGCAAGATCAACCATTGTACGGAGAAAAGTTCGGGGTAGATATGCGGGCCCACCAGACTAGGGTTTGGCTGGAAAAGGATAATCGGAGCAGCGGAATAATTTGCGTGTGGCCCTACCATATAATATAATAAATTATAATAAAACTATATTCAGTTATAATTGAATAAACTATAATGTTTAAAATGTTAATAAAATAGCTAATAATAGAAAAAATAAAAAATACCTATGCCGACGGTTGTACCGTCAGCATAGGCTTGTCCTATCTACATTGGGTGGCCAGGGGCGCGCGGTCGACAGTTACTTCCAAATCGACCACGCGCCCGTCCCCTCCGTCGCCGGCGCCCCCGAGCCACCACGCGCCTGTCCCCTCCGTCGCCGGCGCCCCCAACCCACCCCGAGCGCCGCCGCAGCCCCGCACCCCCACCCCCACCGCACCACCGCTCGCCGGCCTTCGCACCACCACCGCGCCCCCGACCCACCCTCTGGCCGCTTCGCTCGATCTCCCCCACCGCACCACCACCGTGCCGCCGACCCACCCTCTGGCCGCTTCGCTCGACCTCCCCCACCGCACCACCGCCGCCGCCCGGTGCCCCTCCTCGCCACCGCCCTGGTGCTCCTCCTCATTGCTGGCCCGGTGCCCCTCCTCGCCACTGGCCCCGGTGCTCCTCCTCGCTGCTGGCCCGGCGGTGCTCCTCCTCGCTGCTGCCCCGATGCTCCTGCTCGCTGCTGCGCCGCCTTTGTTCATCTAGGTGAGGACTCCTAACAGATGTTAGTTAGTTGCTTGCAAAGTTGTTAGCACTAATCTTGACATGTTAGTTAGTTGCTTGCAAAGTTGTTAGCTGCGTGAGTTAGTTAGCTGGCCGGGTCATTGCAGCACTGAGTTGCCGCAATGTAGACATTGCAAAGATTAACAAGGGAGAGGTAGCTAGGGTTGCCCGAGTGGCAACAACTTTGATTTTGTACCAAATAATCCATCGTTCGGTTTTATCCAATGGTACTGCAGTTTCTTTATAGTTTAAGATAAGCACTGAAGATAAGATTTTGGATTAGTTTCTTTGTAGTTTTAGACAAAGATTTGGTATATCTTAGCAAAGTAGTCATTATTTTTGCTTGCTAGATGGAATTGGTAGATGCTAGATGGAATTGGTAGATTCTTGCTAGATGGAATTGGTAGATGCAAAATCTAGAGTCTTTCACAACTTCTAATTTGCTTGCTAGATGGAATTGCTAGATGCTTGTTGCTTGCTTGCTTACCGCGTTGATTTGTGCTTTTTCAGATGACGTAGCTTCCCGCCAGCCAGCACCGTCGGTCCCGCGCGTCGTTGCGGGGCTTCTTCTCCAGCTGAGGTGGGGCCGCCTTGGTGCCCCTGTTTTGTCGCCCTGCTTCCGGAGCACGTCCTCGACCTTCTCCCGCCATCGATCACGCTTCGAGGGTATAAACCTTTCGCCTCTCTTGTTGCATAGGTTTATTTTGGTCTAGATCACCAAGTCAGTCGCGTAACCCGAGTCAGATCCCGTCCGGAAGGGTTACAAATTTATAAATATGCAGGATTGTCCATCTTTGCATATTTATAACCGTAACACTTCCGGATTGTCCTGTTGGACAGTCCGAGTACGTGTAGATCGAGTCGTGTTCCATGTTCTACCCCTTCCTGAGACGGAATTTCGGCAGCACCTCCCCGTTGTTCTTCGGATGCACACCCTCTCGGCTTGACAAGCTCGAGACGTGTATTCTGAAGAACAGCGGGGAGGTGCTGTCGAAATTTCGTCTCGGGTCGGGGTAGAACATGGGACACGACTCGATCTACACGTACTCGGGCGGGATAGGCCCTCCTATTAGAAGTGTAGGTGAACCCTTGCATGTTGTAAAAGATAAAATTTGGCCGTAATAATCTTGGTGTCATTGAATAAATTTATTATTACTTGGTGCATATTACGAAATGCGTTGTTCTTTGGATCCAATAAAGCAGAGGATGGCTGATAATGGGTGGATGTACAGTGGCCGTATCAGTAAGATTAAAAGAACAGAGGAGTGGGAATGGAAGACCAATATGTTAGTGAAGGAGTTAGCGCGTGGTTCAAAGGCATCAGGAGTTCGTCCAAGGTGCCCATGCATTAATTGCAAGAATCGTGCCCGTCAGGGAAAGGATGAAATGACTAAGCATCTTTGGTTGTCTGGGTATATGCCTAACTACGTCACGAAGGTCGACTTTGCTCAGGTCGAACGTGACAGAGTTGAGGTGATGCGGCAGCGGATCAATGGCAATGAGTATGATGGGGTGAGAAACTTGCTAGATGATCTCCGTGATGCTGACATACCGGATTCGCCACCTCCACAGGAGGAACCGGAGGAACCGGGTGAACCGGAGGAACCGGAGCCAACCGCGAAGGCTTTCCTTGATATGATGGCCTCGGCTAAGAAGCCTCTATACGAGGGTGCAAACATTTCTCAGCTCGATGCCATAGCTCAAATACTAAGTGACAAGTGCCAGTACTCCACCACCCGTGCAGGCTTTGAAGCCAATCTGAAAACATTTGGTAACATGTTGCCCGAAGGGCATTGTCTGCCAAAGTCCATGCACGAAACGAGGAAACTATTGGGATCGCTCAGCATGGATTATGAAAAGATAGATTGTTGTCCAAAAGGTTGCCTTCTGTTCTGGAAACAGTATGCGGATGACAAGTACTGTAGTCTTTGTGGGGCCTCTAGGTATCATGAGAAAACGACCGATGGTCAGAAGACGCAGGGAAAAGTCTGTGAAGATTCTTCGGTACCTCCCATTCATAAAAAGAATCCAGCGGCTTTACTTTTCTGAGGAGACTGCCACGCAGATGACTTGGCACAAGAAGGGGAAGAGATACGCCGACGAGTTCGGACGGAAAAAGATGGGACATCCATCTGATGGTAAGGCATGGGAGAATTTTGATGAGAAACACCCCGATAAGGCAGCAGATGCTCGGAATGTCAGAATTGCGATAGCAACAGATGGATTCAATCCATATGGTATGTCGAGTCACTCGTACAGCTGCTGGCCCGTGTTTGTTATTCCGCTCAATCTCCCTCCCGGGGTCCTAATGCAAAGGAAGTTCATGTTTATGTCGCTGATCATTCCAGGGCCCGAATACCCGGGGAAGAATTTGAGTGTCTACATGCAACCGCTTGTGGATGATTTGCACCACTCATGGCACAATGGGACGTGGACATACGACCGAGCATCAAAGAAAAACTTCTTGATGAGAATTTGGTACCACTATTCCATGCACGACCTACCCGGGTATGCCCTATTCTGCGGATGGTGTACAGCTGGTAAGTGGCCATGCCCAGTGTGCAGAAACCGACTTGAGTTCACTTGGCTAAAGTCAGGTCGCAAGTATGTCGCGTTTGACAAGCATCGACCGTTCCTCAAAAGAAGGCATCCTTACCGAGAAGACATAAAAAACTTCACGAAGGGCAAAGTCGTGCGTGAAGAAAAAGAGATACCGAAGTTCGATGGTGCAACTGTTGATGCCGAGCTACGTGCTCTCGTGCCTGCTCAGGTACCTGGCCCAAAATTTGTGGGATATGGTGTAACGCACAACTGGACTCACGTGGCAGGCTTAACGCAGCTAGAGTATTACAAGGACCTCGAACTTCCCCATAACATCGATGTGATGCACACCGAAAAGAATGTTGGAGAGATGCTCTTTCACACAGTCCTGAACATTCCTGGGAAGTCAAAGGACAATGTCAAGGCTAGAGTTGATGTTGAGAATCTCTGTGATAGGGAGAGATTACACATGCAGCCTCCTGACCGCCGTCGAAAAAATTGGTTCAAGCCGAATGCCCTACTGCCTTGATAATATCCAAAAGAAGGAGACATTCAAGTGGCTCAAACACGACGTGATGTTCCCTGATGGTTATTGTTCCAATATAAGTAATGGAGTCAATCTTGTAAAGGGAAATGTCACTGGGCTCAAGAGTCACGACTATCATATATGGATTGAGCGGTTGATGCCGGTGATGGTTCGAGGGTATCTCCCCGATCGTATCTGGCGAGTGCTTGCGGAGTTGAGCCATTTCTTCCGCACGCTCTGTGCGAAGCAGATATGTCCCGTGATTATTGGGAAGCTGCGTGATCTTGTGCCGGAGTTGCTATGCAATTTAGAGAAGATCTTTCCGCCAGGCTTCTTTGTTCCGATGGCACATCTCGTTGTGCATCTCGCGAACGAGGCACTCTTGGGTGGACCGGTGCAGTTTCGTTGGCAGTTTTGTATTGAGAGAGAGTTCAAGTATATTCGAAACATGACTGGAAACAAAAATAGGATTGAAGCATGCATAGCTGAGGCAACAATACTTCGGGAGATGGCAGACGCCGTGACAACGTACTATCCCGATGAAGTATCCACTATGCATAACCCGGTCTCTCGGTACAATGTCGACGAGCCCAAGCATGACCCCAAGCTCCTCCTCTTCCAATGTCCCGGTGGCAAGGCCGGTGGTGGTGTAAAATGCAGTTGACCAAGGAAGAGAAGGATTGCATAATGCTCTATGTGCTTATGAACATGACGGAAGTAGTCGGTTTCATCAGGTAAAATGGTGAACAAATTACTTTGCAACTAGTAACTCGGTTTCGGTCTAATACCTATTTTCTCCTTTTAGCCAATTCCAAGATGAACAGTGGTCGGGAATGGCGGATCCCTCTCCGCGGAGCTGGACACTCTTCTGAAAAAGGGTGCTCACGGAGGAAAAAAATTTGTGTCTTGGTTCATGGAAAAAGTAATTTCTAACCTGTCCCTCTTAGCTTGCAATCTGTGACTTGTCCCTCTTATTACACGTAACTAATGCACAAAACAATTTGAACCGTACTTGTAGGGAGCTGATCGCAACGTTGAGATGACGGATGAGTTGAGATGTGTTTCCCAAGGTTTTAACCGTACCGTCATGAAGTATGAGAAGTATGATGTGAATGGGTTCCGCTTCCATACAGAGTATCACCAGAATAGTCGGCCGAATGCAAAAACTGTAAATACTGGGGTCTTCACCAAAGGATCCAGAGGAGCCGATGGAGCCGATTACGTAGATTACTACGGAAGGTTAGAAAAGGTATACGAGCTGAAGTTCAATCGTACGAACATAGAACTCAAGCTCGTTGTGTTCCAGTGCCATTGGTTCGACCCACGCACTGGACCACACGGTGGACTGAGAAATGACCCTTCCATCTTATATTTACTAATTGGAGGCACCAATGGAGGCACCACGTTAATCCTCAACAACTAAGAATATTAACCATCCGATTTTCCGTATTGCCTATATACAGCCGTCAGATGGAATAGACAAAGAGTCCTCACGTTCTATCCCACGTACACTTCATCGTAGATTAATCCTGGCTCTCTCTGTTGCATCCGGGACGGACTACTCTTTTTATCTCCCTCCGTTCCTATCTCTTCCGTAATAAAAGGAAAGAGAAAAGCGGCCGCAATACATCTCCAATCCTCCCATGCTCATCCACCTCCGTGCGGCAGAACCCTAGCTTCGACAGCCTCACCATCTGCTTGGATCACGGCCATGTACTCGGAGGATAGGAACTGAAAGTAGTATCTATATGGCTGATCGCTCATACTCAATGCGGTAGATATCCAGGAGCTGTTCTTTACCTGTTTTTCTTCTTTTTTCCAGGGAAGGAGCTGCTCGGTGAATTGACCTGGAGGATAGGAACTGAAAGTAGTATCTATATGGCTGATCGCTCATACTCAATGCGGTAGATATCCAGGAGCTGTTCTTTACCTGTTTTTCTTCTTTTTTCCAGGGAAGGAGCTGCTCGGTGAATTGGCTGGTCAGGTCACGTCGGAAGATCTAGATCATCCAGTGATTGATTTTTGCACACTACCGCATGCAAGTATAAACGAAAATCAACTGTTGGCTTATTGAACTCTGTTCGTTCCATGGTTTTATCTCCATGATCGCAGGTAGTAACCAAAATCTGATTCCATGGTAGTAAGCAACATCGATGGCGCCACGAAAATCAACTGTTGGCTTTATGAACTCTGTTCGTTCCATGGTTTTATCTCCATGATCGCAGGTAGTAACCAAAATCTGATTCCATGGTAGTAAGGCGCCAGCAGCCTCAGAACGAGTTGCTTTCATATTCACTATGTCGTCGTTCCAAAATTTTATAGAGGGCTGCTCAACTCCTGTGTGCCAACCAGGCTACAGCCAAGGCTACCATGAGCACCGGCGGCAAGCAATCTTCCAACCTTTTCAGATCCTTGATGCTAAGGAGCTCCGCTTCATAATTATATTAAACGGTCTGTTCTGAGATTTATTTTTATAGTAAAGTTATTGTCCAGATTGCAGAGCTTTTGGGATTTCATGAACTCAGGTTTATGGTAGTCTCCATGAGTTAAATACTAATACGCTAAGATGCCCAATATTCATTCTGTTTTTTTCCTTTAAAATGAATCTTGATTTTGGATCATCTCTTATGTATCGCTCATTCTCCTAATACTTGATGTAAAGTGCATACTTCAGCAGGTTCGTCAAATAGGCACAGGAGCTAACGGACAGGCTATCAAGGATTAACATTGTAGCCTTCTATCTATAGCATGAATCCCTGTACAAACTCTACAGGAAACAACATTTAATTTGTTCTTTTCTACAAAGTAAATCTAATTTAGCTGTGGCCTTGAAATAAAATGGGACATGTTCATCCTTCAAATGAAATGGCAGCAACCAGAAGGTGGTGTTCGGTTATCATTCCAGTGATTGCTCTAACTGGTTATTGTGTGAGATATATTAAAAGAGATTAAACTATACAAACCTGATTTTTAAAAGTAGAATGCATGTATGGATGGCCAGTCGGATTGTTCAATTTTACTTACTCCAATAAGGTGTTCCCGTAGTTTTACTTACACCTATGTGATAAATAAGATGGGAGCTATTTCGCATTATTTCTATGACATAAGATCATTTAGTCAGATAAAACCGGAATCTTAAGGTCCTTAGCAATTCATTAAAAACAAAGCATACTAAACTATGGACATGCCATGGTGTTGCATGGATATAAAGGTAGAGTTTTATATTTCATTAATTCATTTATAGAAATCAAATATCAACATGAGGGCAGGACAAAGTAGGTTTAAATTCCAAGTTACTAAATATTCATATATCTTATAATTTACACACGGGTAGAAAAAAATGATGACTTATTTGCGGTTGATTAATATGCATGGTCACGATGTGGTACCGAGAACAATAGACCATCAAACAGTGAACCAACTAAATTAGTAACAAGTTGTTGCAACGTCATAAACCAACAATGGTGTATTAATTATACTTAAATGATAAAGGTTCTACATTATAATATGTGTATAATGAAGCTAGCCCGTGCAGGTGCATGGGTTGACGACTAGTTGGGTTAGTTGAAGTTAAGCCTTCAACCACCTATAGCGGAGCCGATGTCTTTGTTGTGGCTCACCAAGCCAAGCAAGTTTATTATTTGCCCTACCCATGCCAGAAAGAGAACCTCAAGGGCTGGGAAGTCGTGTTCCGGGTATCGCCACATGGTAAGCTACCCATGCCCTCTGCCGACGATTACAACAACATTGACCCTAAAACATACGAGAGAATTTTCTATCAAGAGCAAGAGGACTTCGGGGACTTTGCCTTACAAACGGGTGGTCTTGAGGACCTCGAGAACGATGCACACACTCGTGGTGAGTCAGTGGTGGATCTGAAGGACATAAATATGCTCTCGAAGTTACAGGCGGACAATGCCGCCGATGACGAGCCTCCACCGTGCGATGAGCCTCCAACCTACTACACACGTGATAGTGATGGTGATAGTGAGAATGAGAACCAACTAAATTATGAGAGTGATTATTCGGGGTGAGCGTCTTTTATGTCTCTATGCTTAGTATTTATTTTTCAACATGCTTCTTAATTGCATTACATCTTTATGCTTGGTGTCTACATGTTATTATGTCTTTATGCTTTAGTATTTATTTTTCAACATGCTTCGTCATTGCATTACGTCTTTATGCTTACTGTCTACATTTTATTATGTCTTTATGCATACTTGTTTTCTCTTTCTCGAGCCAAGGCAAGGAAAACTCCTCGTCCCTGCTTAGTAAGATTATAAAGATGACGGTACGGAAGCCTGGAGTTACACGGAGTGGACGACCTTCCACCTCGCGTTACGCCATGGACGAGGGTGCGCGAGTAGGACGAGGTGGAGGACGAGGTGGAGTAGACGTGGCGGAGGACGAGGTGGAGTTGCCCTCCGCTTCTGGCGACGTGGCTTCCCAGTCTAGACACGAGGTGGAGGACGAGGCGGAGGACGAGGTGGAGGACGAGGTGGAGGACGAGGTGGAGCTGGCGCCGAAGCGGCCGCGGATGCGTGGCGAAGCGGGAGTCCCCGACGAGGACATGGAGCCTAGGAGCGAGGAGGCGAAAGCCCTCATTGTTCCTCAGGGCGTTGAGTAAGTGTACTAATTTTGTAATTTTGAACATGTAATTTCATTGTGTTCATAACAATTTGGCATATGTACTAATGTTTGATTATTGTGCAGCAAATGGACATGGCCAGCACCTAAGATTCCCCGCACTCCTGGGAGCTTGCTTGGAGCTCTAATTAGGCAAAATTGGCTGGGCTTGTACACCGTCGGTCCCGACGCCGAGGCAAAGTTAGCCTATAAATGGGTGGACTATGAGGCTGCCCCTATCGCGGGCTTAGAGACAGCTGCTGACGCCGTGATCACCGGGTTTTGGGTAAGACATATTTTTCGAGTTCCGTTCATAGTTTATGACTCCACCGTGCTAACTCATGACTCTCACAATTTTTTTATGCATGGTTGAAGAAGCATTTTCGGGTGGCGGACGAGCATAGAGACACGGCGGCTCGCGTATTGCGTGCTCATTGTGTGAGGTTGACACGGCAACAATTCTACAACCAAAAGCATACGTCCGCCAATACTTTCACGTATGAGAAGACGGGCAAGAGGGCCAAGAAGGAGGAGAATGTCAAGACGGCACAGAAGATGACGAGGGAGGAATTCCTTTCGGTAAGTAAACTGTCAATGAAATTCTATATTGCTGCTAAGTTGCTATTGCATTATCTCTTCTTGAATTGCATTTTCAGGTTATGCCCGACTGGGCCGACGGCAAAGAAGACGCATGGGATGCGTTGGTTACGAGGTGGGTCGGGGGAGACCCCGAGTTCGACGCCGTGAGCCAGCGGAACAAGGCAAACCGAGGCACCGAGGGAACACACAGTGCGGGAAGCCGCAACATCTTCCGCTTCAAGGAAAAGCTGGTATATATATACATGGAACGACCTCCATTTATTTTCCCCTCATGTTTCTACTTGCTACGCATGACATTTCTTTTCGCGATGCAGGACGCCGATAGGGGGGAGGTAAGCTCTGAGTTGCAATCGTGGAAGAAGATGAAGGAGAAGAAGCGCGATCTATCGAAGCCTCAGCCCCAGCTTCCTGAGTACTACAACAATGCCAACGAGAACTTGGAGAGGTACTCCACGATGTTCCAGTCTTTTCACCCGGAGGTGGATGACCCCTTGAGCCAGGAGGTCGACGAGAGGTCGATGGTCCTCTCAGGGCATGGAAGGCCGCATGGCCGTAATCTCTTTCTTCAGAATGTGGTCAGGCCTTCCATGAGCTTCACGCAGGCAAAAGCTACCCTCCCTGACGGCAGCCCCCTTATCGCGCCTCGTCGACGGCCTCGTCGACCCACTTCCACCGATGTAAGTTTTTCTCATTTTCATCCTCTTTTCGACATTCGTTCCTGCATGGCTAAGTTGACAGTTCCATACCATATTTTCGAAATTGTAGCCCGATCTTGAGGCAGCCTACGCTGCCGCTCATGCGGAGTATCAGGTGGCCTATGCCCAGTGGCTGGAGATGAATACAGCCTACTCCTCGTATCAAAAGTCGTTCCGTGCTGTAAGTTTCAACCTTTATTTTTGTCTAATATGACAAGTCCCACTTCCCTAGTTTGAACCTTTATTTTGGCAACGTCTAACATCTAAACTATCTTGCAGTCGGTGCTGAACTTTTTCACCACTGGAGTGCGGGTCCCCCCTTCTATGGAGGAGCCTCCGGAGCCGGGCCGTGTCCACGGTTTCCATCGAAGGACGAGTTCGCTCTCACCTACTACTCATCGACCCCGGTAAGTTTGATGCCAAACCACTAGTTACCGCTTTTCCTTTGCCTCGCAAGTTGCTAACTCTTGCTCAAACATGTAGGGAACGGGATGCTCGTCGGAGAACCCACACTTTGGTCGTGCTTCTCCTAGTGGCTCGCCGGATTCGCGTGAGATGGTGAGGTTTGATGCTGATCCTTCGCTTGGTGCTTCGCGTGGTTCGCGTGAGATCACACCGGTACATCCCGGTGGTCCTTCTCCTGGTGCTTCGCGTGGTGCTTCGACTTCTCCTGGAGCTTCGCCTTCTTCTGGTGGTTCTGCTGCTGCGCCGAGCCGTCGATCGCCTGTGTTCACCCGGGGAGACATGGGGTACACCCCGTCGCCGCCGCAATAGATGTAGGGCTCGATGATCTAGACATCGAGCTATGTATGATGATGGTCCTATGTGTGTATCTACTTGATGATATAGCATTTTGCTTCATGATATTGCTTTCGGATGATATATGGAGCTACGTGTGATCTTGTTTGTGAAGAAATTGTCAGGATTTTATATTTTATTTTCTGCTATTTTTGCTGCAAAAACCAGCGCTGCAACCGAACCGCAAAAAAAACCTGGGACGAACCTGTGCCGACGGTAATACCGTCGGCACAGGTCTTGCGTCTGTGCCAAATGGTCAGGCCTGTGCCGACGGTAGTACCGTCGGCACAGCCCCTCGCCAGGACGTCCCAGGGGACGCCACGTGCAAACCTGTGCCGACGGTAATACCGTCGGCACAGCTTCTCAGGCGAGCTCGGCCACGTGGGACCCACCGAACCTACGCCGACGGAATTGGTGCCGACGGGCATTTTTCACCGTAGGCACCCCCTATGCCGACGGGGAAACTCTGTGCCGACGGGCAAAAAACCTGTGCCTACGGGCACCTACGCCGACGGGTCACCGTCGGCACAGACCTGT
This sequence comes from Poa pratensis, assembly GCA_947311845.1. Lineage (NCBI taxonomy): Eukaryota > Viridiplantae > Streptophyta > Magnoliopsida > Poales > Poaceae > Poa > Poa pratensis. Next base: position 38,465,876 of record CAMZMU010000076.1, on the reverse strand, counting down.
GCTGACGGGGAAGGTGTCTGTGCCGACGGTTATTTACTGTCGGCACAGAGGGCGTTCCGTTAATCTTCCTTCATACATGTCAGTGTCCGCTCATAAAAGTTGCAGCGTTAGAAAGAAATTGGGAATCCCACCTCCTTCGCGTAGTCATGTTCACGGCATTTGTATCAGATTGTGTTCCTGATTCCTTCATATCTCCGCCCTCCTATTATGCTACTGTATTGTGAGGTTATACTACAAGATTTTCTATTTTTTTATGCCTGCTATAATTATGTTCATATATGAATGAAGCCTTCTGCTTCGGTACATCCCCTCTCCAAACTCAAACACAACAACGGTTGTGATCTATTCGTACATGATTACGATACATTGGAGGGTTAGAGTTCCACAATTTATTTTGACTTGCACAACATCAAAACTAGAAAAAAAATACACATGACTATCAAGTCATTCTTGAGCACTATAGACTGTTTCCTAGCATTACCAGATCTTGCTGCCTCCGTCCACCCAGGGTGATCATGATGGAGTGGTTATGAACAATTCTAAGAGACCATTCCCCAAGTGTTTTCAGTTGTTGTTTCCAAATTATATATTCTTAAATGCAGTTTCTTTCAAACTGCCGAGGGCAACTCAAGTAACAAATACTTGAGTTTCAGTTCCTGATCCTAAAGGTGGCTACATGTTTTTTTCTTTAAGTTTTATTTGTGTACATTACAACTTCCCAACGAAAAATGTGCTTGAGCCGTCATTCAAACTTGCGAGCCCACTAAGTTTTTTTGTGGGGGGGGGGGGGGGGGGGGGGGGCGAGCCCACTACTTGTGCTAGAACTCCACGTTCCTGTTTTTAGGGCAAACTCGCCTGTTGGGCATTTATTTCTTAAGCAGAGATGTTAAGAGACAAGGAAAAAAACAAGAAGGACAAGCCAGGCCATGCTTGGGCTGGCCGTGAATAGTCAAGTCGGGCTGGTTTGGCTGGGTCAGCCCAGGTTGGGTCGGCTCCTTTTGTTCCTTTTCTCCTTTGTTTTCCTGATTTTTATTAAGCCTTATATTAGCTCACATACGCCTCAAACAATTTCAAACAAAATGCCAAAACTTAAAATAGGTAATAGGAATTAGGAAAGTATCTTCCACTTCAGAATTTAACCTTTTAAAAATATTTGATGCATTGGGCCAAAACATGTTAATTTTACTTAAAGAAGAAATTTTCATCTTCAATTTTGGATACAAACTTGGATTGTGCTGAATGCTGATAGTCCATTTGTGGAATCTTGAAAAAAAAATTACGATCTCTGACGAAATGACTATTTTCTTACCTAGAAATAAGTTTCCAAAAATATGTAGCAAACTATCAAGCACCTATAGTTGGAAGCACCTAAAGTTTCCAAAAATAAACTTGTTTATTTGAGAGAGGTAGATGGAAAGCTTCTTACATGAAATCATTTGGTTAATTGTACATGAAATTTGCTCTAATATTTGTGAGAAGTAGTGTGGGCCAATTTCGCAACAAAATTTGATAGGTCCTACCCAAAAAAGCTCTTTTTTTGCACTCGGAAAATAAAAGATGAAGTTTTTGTGCAAAGAAAACGAAAACTCACTTCGGTAATATTGTTTGCCATTACAAGATTCAAGGCAACAGATATGTTGTAGTAACTATACGCTAATAAAAGGTTTAACAAAGTACGGGTTGAAGAACAAATAATTAAGCCTCGACGAAAGATACAAGGTTGATCCAGCGTTAATAAAAACTCACAAGCTGAACAAGGTCGATGATATAGGTTTAGTTTTGTACCTTTGAATCAAATACTACAACCGTACTATCAAGGGGACTTCAAAACTAAACGCGGAAATTGTTGTGTGTTAGTTCTACTCAAATTATCTTTTACGACAAAATTTCTTCATTGGAAATTATTCTCGGTATCGGTCCGCTTTGAAATCATGAGACTCTATCTTAAGCGTTGATGATGTGAACACACACGTTCGTTGGGAGACCCGAAGAGAAAGGTATGATGTAATCTAGCAGAAGTTTTTCCTTGATTGCGAAACCAAGGCTATGGAACCACAGTAGGAATTGGAAGAGCTGCAACACGGTGTCAACAACAGCGCCGTTAAAATGCTGTTGACGTGGACCTGCACACAACACAATCAAACTACTTTGTCTCAACGAAACAGGAAGGTTGTCAATCTCCCTGACTTGCTGAATACAAATGATTAAACATATGGTGTGGAAAATAAATGTAAGTGCAAAAAATGAACAGCGACCAAATGAGTGTAGAGCATAGTGGAAACGGTGTGTTTATCAGTGTAAAAGAAAGGACCGTGGTCCATAGTTCACTAGAGGTGTCTGTCCCAAAACAGATAGATAACATGCTGGGTGAACAAATTAGAGCTAGGCAATTGACAAATGGTGATGGCATGACAATGCAATATATGACAAGAACATGTTCACTGTGAGATTTATTGGGCATTACAACAAAATACATAGATCGCTTGCTAGCTGCATCTATGACTAATAATCCACCTGCGAAATAACGTGCGTGTCTCCCGCAGGTATTAAGTTGCAAGCAACAGATTATCGTAATAAGCAAAGTGTGTAATGTAAACAATGCAAATGACATGTAGACATAGCAAAGTTGTTTCTCCCTAGTGGCAAAAGCACATCCAACGCCTTAGTCGTTTCTGTCATCTCGAGCCCAGGCACTGGAGATATGAACCCACTATCTAGCATAAATACTCCCTCTTGGAGTCACTAACATCTACTTGGCCAAATCATCCACTAACAATATGCAAGAACATAAATAACACATATAGATAGATAGATGAACAAACTTGATCATAACTTCACAATTCATCGGATCCCAGCAAACACAGCATGTAGAATTACATCAAGATGATCTAGATCATGATAGGCAGCTCACAAGATCTAAACATGATAGCACAAAGTGGAGAGATAACCATCTAGCTACTGCTATGGACCCATAGTCCAAGGATGAACTACTCACGCATCAGTCCGGAGGCGGGCATGGTGGTGTGGAGCCCTCCGGTGATGATTGCCCTCTCCGGCAGGGTGCCGGGAAGAGTTTCAGAACCCTCCCGAACTAGGGTTGACGATGGCGGTGGTGACGAAACTTTTCGTGGATTTCAGATCGAGTGTCGAGGGTTTCTGGAGACGATGGAATTTATAGGCGAAAGGGCGATGTCGGTGGACCACCAGGGGGCCCACACGGCCTTGGGGCGCGGGCCAGCCCTAGGCCGCACCTGGGGCCCGCCTGCTCCCCTGGTGGGTCCCCTCGACCTCTCTTTCGGGCGGTGTCTTCGTTCCATTGCAAAAATAAATCACGTAAATTATCGTCCAATTCCGAGAATATTCCCCGACTAGGTTTTCTGGAACAAAAAGACAGCAGAAAATAGGAACTGACACCGTGTCATCTTGTTAATAGGTTTCCCAGAAAATGCATAAAAATGATGTAAACTGTAAATAAAATATGTAGCATTTGGTATAAAACAAGCATGAAATATCAAAAAATATAGATACGTTTGAGACGTATCGAGCATGAGGATGAATTAGAGGTCGCGGACTAGTAAATCTGTGTTGAGTTTAGTGCCTTATGCAATGTAAAGTTGATACCCAGGAGTTAGAACACCATGGCCATGATCAAACTGAAAATACGATAAATTCATAACCTCAATTATTTTGGAACTGTTGGATTACTTACCTGCATCCAATTTTAAGTGTAGCGTGAAATTAAATAGCCATAAGCTAGCACGCCTTAAGTTACCAGGCGAGAAGACACTAAGGTAAGGGCAACGGCGAGTCCAGGAATTATTTGCAGGGGGGGCTGAAAGTTGACGACGACTAACTAAACGACTACTTCCGTGGAAAATAAGCCAATATATAAGACATAAAATTATTTAAGACAAAATACCACAAAATTTCAGGTTAAATCATACAAATCACACACTAATACATCCAGTACTAGAGAAGCAACAACAAAAAGACACAATGAATTCTCTAATAAAACTAGTAAATAGACATGTACCTCTAAGAAATCACATTATACTCGCGCGGCAGATGTCCTCTACGATCCCTCAATTTCTGAAAATGTATAATGATCTGATCATCATGAATGCTTCTGAATATCTCTTTCTCACAGTAGCACACCATTAAGTCATTTAGCCATTCATCGGACAACTTATTGCGCGAATCTGTTTTAATGATCTTCCTTGCTGAAAGTATGCGTTCAGCTGATGCGGTTGCCACAGGAAGAATGAGAGCCAACTCAATGAGACGATACGCCAATGGGAAAGATGTGTGTTTTGTTGTTTCAACCATCAACTGAGCAAGTGTGGACAGATTTTGACATCCATTAAATTCTTCACTTCTCCTAATGTTCATAAGAAATCTTGGGAGGTCAATTCTTAGCAACAACCTGTCCGCTTCTGTGAAGTCCTCATCATAAATTTCAGCAAGCCGAATAAGTTTCTCAACATTAAACTTTGAGAAGTTGTTTGCTGGACTAAGACATGCCATACACTCAAGTAACTCGGTGGAAACTTCATTGAATCGGTGATTCATTTCAGCGAGAGTTGCATCAATGGCAACATTGAATATGCTAACCTTGTAATAGTGGAGCCGAGTCGTCGTGTTCTTGGTGGTGCGAACAGTTTGACCCAAAGCTCCAACATGATCATCCATATTTGGCACTTCAATGTCATGTGTCTCACAAAAGCTCTTGGCTTGGCTGAATAAAGAATCCAGCCCATTGTCCCTCATCCCTTGCAAACTTTCTTTCACATCCAAGACCAAACGCATGGCTTCAACAATATTTTGATTCTTCCTTTGCAAAGCTAGTGAGAGCTGATTTGTGGTGTTTAACATGTTTATTAAGAGCAACATGATGAACACAAATTCGAAGCATTGCATCTTAATAAGCAAACCAAATGCCCCACCTTGACATGTGTGTTCTCGAGCATCAATCACTATAATTCCTAGAACACCCACCACAGCCTTCCACATTGTGTATATGCGAAGCAAGGTTCTCAAGTGTGAGCCCCACCGGGTGTCTCCTGGTCTTGTTATGCTAGACTCTTGATGCAGCCCGGTTCCAGCTGAAATCATCCCATTCTCCAACAACTCTAACAATTCATCCTGGTGTTTTGCAAGTAATGCATCTTTTCTCTTGCAAGATGAACCAACTTGAGTCACTATCAAGGGAATAATGTTGAAGAAATTAGCAATCGCGGGACTACATTGAGCAACAGTGACAACCACCAACTGCAACTGGTGAGCAAAACAATGAACATAGAATGCATATGGAGCTTCATCTCTAACCAATTTTTGCAAACCATTGAATTCTCCTCTCATATTAGAAGCCCCATCATAGCCCTGTCCACGTAGCCTACAAATAGGCAAATCATGATAATCCAACACAGCAAGGAAAGCTTCTTTAATGCCAGCAGATGTACAATCTGTGATGTGCTTAATCATAAGAAATCTCTCTTGTACCAACCCATGATCATCTACAAATCTACATGCATCAAGAAATTAACCAGATTAGTAAACAACAAGTAAACAATGTTACTATGTTAGTACAGTACTATAAAACAAGACAAAATATGTTATGTATTACCTCACAATCACTGCCATTTGCTCCTTTATTGAGCAATCTCTAGCCTCATCAATAAAAACTGAGAACTTCTTATCTCCAATGGCATCCTTAATAACCTTGCTCACCTCTATTGCGCAACATGCAGCAAGGTCCTTTTGGATGTCCGAACAAATCATTTGTGCATTTCCTTGCCCCTTATCAAATGCCTCCTTCACATCATCCTTCTTGTTCTTGTACCAGTCCAATAACTCCAAGAAATTGCCCTTGTTGATGGAAGTGGAGGATTCATAATGCCCACGAAAAGCTTCCCCTTGTGCTATGAGATACCTTGCACAATCTAATGATGCAGTTAGACGGATTTTATATAATATCTCAGACTCCTTGCTGTACACACGAAATTTGGTGGCCACACTTGTTCGTTGATTGTTGAAATCATCACAATCATCCCTAGCAATGTTGTGGCGACTAGATAGACCACCAACATGCTTTTTAAAATTATCTAGACCTGTTTTCCAACGAGTGTAACCATCTATTGTAAAAACATCATTTCCCAACCTGCAAGCATGTGATGGTTTCTTGAAAAGATAGCAATAGAAGCAAAAAGCAGCCTCCTTTTCCACACTGTATTCCAACCAATCAAATGTATCCAACCAGTGAGCTCGAAATGATCTTGATTCAGTGCCATCTAATGTCTTCTTGAATTTATGCCCTACAGCCTTGTTTCGCCCATTCAACAAATAAGCTCTTCTCACATCACTTCTAATTTCAGGGGCATAATCATCTATTGGTATTCTAAGTCCTGGATCATGAATAATTTGACTTGGATGAAAATCTTGAATAAGCTGACTTGGTTGGTTTATACTCTCATCAAATGTGGTGGCATTGCTCTCAACAATTTGCGGATCAGGTTCAGGTTCAGCTTGAGGTTCAACATGCTCAGGTTCAGCTTGAGGTTCAGCTTGAGGTTCAACATGATCAGGTTCAGGTTCAGCTTGAGGTTCAACATGCTCAGGTTCAGGTTGACTGCTACCGACAGAACTAGGTCTAGGTGTAAAATAGCTAAGGATGCTCACATGCTTTCTCTTCATTTTAACAAATCTGAAAATATATTGCACATAGACATAGATAAATTAACCGGAGCTAGCAAATTTGCAAGAGATAGCAAAATAATATGAGAATTGGAGGACAAATACCACTGAAAACCGAAGCTGATGATTCCGATGCTCACGAAGTCACGATGCGCCCAGGCGGCCAGGCGGGCACTCCTCTCTCCAGACACTCTCGTCGGACGCCCAAACTTCTCGCCGTCAGTGCTCAGCCCCGCCCAATCGCCGGACGCCGGCTGCCGCGCTAGGGTTTGGCGGCTGGATGCCGCCGTCTGTTCGTGCGGCCGGGCGGGTGCGGGCGTGCGGCGCTCCGCCTCGCCGGCTCACCACCTCGTCGGTCGCCGCCTCGCCGGTCGTGGCTGCTGGCCGGCCGGCGCTGCTCTGTTTCTGCGTGCGTGCTACTCGGGTGGACTGGAAGACGAGGCTTGAGTGGACTCGACTGGAAGAGCTGCGTGCTCTGCTCGGGTGGACTGGAAGAGCTGGGCTGAAACCTGGCCTGCTACCTGCTAATGGGCCTGCTTTGAAATATTATTAGTAGTAGTAAATTTTTTTTTTTACATTTTCTCAGGGCAGGCTGCAGCCTGTTAAAGCCTGCCTGCTGCCCTCGCCAAGGGGACGTGGTGTTTTGACTCGTAGGTTTAGATACATCCATTGTGTAAAATACATTTTAAAGTCATATGAAAATCTCAAAAAAATTCAAACAATTTTTTTGGTGTACATCTGAGCATTCTATGTTGGTATCACTGTTCAACATATCTTCAGATATTCCGATAAATCGGCCGATTTATCGCTTCTCAGTGTCTGACTGTTAAGATAAATCGTCTGATATGCCGATAAACCGGTCGATTTACCCCTTATCTTGGTCGACCGATAAGTTCCCGATAAGCGATATACTCAACATTGGTTGGTAAACTTGGTATACAAAGTTTCGCACACAAAATGTCATTTTTTGTGGAGTGTGTAAAACTAAAAAGTGCAAAGTCATTTTGTAGCACCGGAATTTTTCTTTTTACACAAGACACAAAATATATGTTTTTTCAAAAAACTTTGTGTGTGGACATAGAATGTCCAGATATAAATCTAAATTTTTTGTTTGCATTTTTTACATTTTAAAATAGGATTTTAAATAGTGGGTGCATCTACTCCTACGAGTCAAATCAGATTTCTCGTAAGGTAAGCTCTAGAAAACTTCTTGATCAATTTCCAAGCGAAGGGTTGACCTGTAAGGTTGCTCTGTCAGGTAGCAGAATGTCCGGATCTTCTTTGCCTAGTTTCTAACGAGATGCATGGTATAGAGCTTAGTATGGGTCTCCCGTCCCGTCGTTATAAAGCAATGTTTATCCATTGAATTGGAGTGTGCTTCCATGCTATCCAAAAGTGATATTCATATATTTTGCAGCATGGATATGTGAGCAAGCTTAACCCGCATTTACAGATCGACTCCTACAGCCCTCCTTGCAGCAGACAAGGAAATGATTGGCTGAATCTACGCAAAACAAAGGACCACCATGAAAGGATTCACCTCTAGATACGCAGATCCAACACTGGAAACAATGTTCATGCATTGCCTCACAAGGGTACATACATGGTTAGTTTGTCAAAGTGCATTGCATGACAAGATCCCATATGATTTGATCTCTGGGTTCTAGGAATGCCTATGGACAGAAAAAAAAATGAACGTGTGTAAGATAAAAGTATTATTTTCCCCTTTCCTTGTTGTCCTGGAAAGATTAATTGGTGGCAATCATTTCAACAGTAGTGACAGTACTCATAAAAATAGCTGTGTACAATGTAAACTGTACGTTTACATTCACTTCTCCTTATATATAGGGAAGAGGGGACCCTGACCCTGTACTGAGTAGCCAAATAGGTTCTGATCTCACACTTTCTCCATCTCCATGCTTACACTGGTACTACTGTAGTACATGCAAGATCGAGGAGACTCGAAAAGATGATGTCACTAGCAGCTTAGGTTGTGCATGTCTACATATTTCGCTACCTAGTTTCTTTCAGAGAGAGGCAAAAGAGATACATCTAGGAGTGTGAGCTTCTTCCAAGAGCTTTAGGAGTGTGAGCTTCTTCCAAGAAAGAGTTGTGAGTTTGTGTGCCTAGCTAGCTATAGCCCTATATACTCGTTGATTTCTGGGGTCATTACATCAATCCATCATGCAAGGGAAACCCGATACGAGCCCTAGGCAGAGCCCCTGCATTGTGAACGGCCCCATCATCGTCGGCGCCGGTCCGTCGGGCCTCGCCGTAGCCGCCACCCTCCAGAAGCACTCGGTGCCCTTCACCGTCCTGGAGCGCTCCGATGGCATTGCTGACCTATGGACGAACCGCACGTACGGCCGCCTTCGTCTCCACCTCCCAAAGGTCTTTTGCGAACTTCCCCACGTCCGCTTCCCTCCCGACTTCCCCAGCTACCCGAGCAAGCACGACTTCCTCCGCTACCTCCACTCCTACGCCGACCACTTCTCCATCGCCCCGCTGTTCGGCCGCGCCGTGACGCAGGCGCGGTTCGACGTGGCCACGAAGCTGTGGTATGTGACCGCGGTGGACGGTGCCGGCGAGGTGGCGGAGTACGTGTCGAGGTGGCTGGTGGTGGCCAGCGGGGAGAACGCGGAGGTGGTGATGCCCAAGGTGAAGGGGAGGGAGAGGTTCGCGGGGGAGGTGCTGCACTCCAGCGAGTACAAGAGCGGGGAGAGGTTCAAGGGCAAGAGGGTGCTGGTGGTGGGGTGTGGCAACTCCGGGATGGAGATGTGCCTGGACCTGTGCGAGCATGGTGCCATCCCTTTCATGTCAGTTAGGAGTGGGGTAAGTCAAGTACTCTTGCCGCTAGCTTCCTCTCACGAGACATCATTATATTTGCTTTCTTATTTCCTTTGTTATAATTCCTTGATGTGCTCATCTTCTTCTCCGTACTAATACTATATATGCATGTTATGCGCTATCTACACATGCTTCTTATTTTCCATCCTTCGAGTTATTTAAACATCTTGCACGTTAATTGAACTCATATGTGTCTGCAATGATGAAACAGGTGCATGTTTTACCAAGAGAGATGCTTGGAACCTCAACATTTGGCCTAGCCATGAAGCTACTTAGATGGCTGCCAGTAAAGCTGGTCGATCGGTTTCTCCTCCTCGTTGCAAAGATGATTCTGGGAGACACCGAAAAGTACGGGCTGAAGAGGCCCAAGCTGGGCCCTTTGGAGCTCAAGGGCGTCACCGGGAAGAGCCCTGTTCTCGACGTGGGAGCATGGTCCTTGATCAAATCTGGAAACATCAAGGTATGGTTATGGTTACTTCTCTCTTTCTATCTCTAGGACGGGGAAGCTAGCTAGTGGATGATGCCGAAGTGTCAACAGAGAGTTGTTTCTTGTGCATGCCATTCCAACTGTCGATCGCTTTTGAGGTTTCTACAACGTTCTTCTCCCTCTAGCTTGAGTGGAGTGAGAATTACAATTACATTGTTACCTCTTTTGCCAGGCTCCTTTGGCCTTTACCACTCTGCCTGATGCAGGCGTGTGGGAACAAAAATAGAACTGTCTCATGGCATTCTCCACAGCGTCGCTTGTCTTCCTCTAGCTCGGACCTCCTGTGACGGTCTTCAGTGATGAGCGCTAGCAACAAGTCCCCGTACGGGGTGCACATTCTTTTTGACTTCAAAACTCTCTCACTCCTATGATCAATGTATATTGTATACAATATTGACGTACGGCCTATATATATTCACACGTCTGAGGTTTCTGATGGCTTGTGTGCTGTAACAATCGCATGCAGGTGGTGGCAGAGGTGCAGTCATTGGGCTGCAACGGGGCAAGATTCGTGGACGGCAGCGAGATGGCCGTCGATGCCGTCATCTTCGCCACCGGCTACAGAAGCAACGTCCCGTCCTGGCTCAAGGTAGGTGTAATAACAGCTTAACGAAGCAAACATACGTTTTCCACAAAACGCATCAGCTAGCACACATACTATGCATCTGCAGTTAGTGATACCGACTCACGATCGGCGTGCGTGCGTGCAGGACGATGGGTTCTTCACGGAGGACGGCAAGCCGAGATCACGGTGCCCCAGCAACTGGAGTGGCCCCAACGGCCTGTACTGCGTCGGGTTCTCCGGCCGGGGACTCCTCGGCACGGGCGCGGACGCGCTGCGTGCTGCCTCCGACATCGCCGGGAGGTGGCAGGAGGAGGTGGTGGCAGCAGCAGCGGCCACGATCTCCCCAGTGTGATCCACAGGGCGGGCGGTGCTGCTGCTTGCCGCTGTGCTGTGAGCTATGCATGTAGCTGGAGGGAGACTGGTGCGAGCTGCTGCTGCCGATGGCGCTGTTCACTGCAGCTGTGGCTGCAGCTGATGCACACATATGTAGATCAGTAGATGGGAGAGAGTGTATGTGCAGTGGCCTCAGGGTCAGGGAGGACTGTGACCAAATTTTGAATAGGAAGTGTCGCCTGTCCCCATGCGCCCAATCGCCCATGCATGCGAATACGGCTGAAAGCGTGCAGGCGTTTTTTTTTGTCTAACAAACGCAGGGCTGATGTCTGCGTTACGTACGTCGCCAAGCCCAAGGCCATTTGGTTTTGTTTGCCCCCCTCCTGCCCGTGGACTCTTGCTTGGTGTGTAGCTCACTTCTACTCTCTCCTGGTGTTCCCAGTGTAACGTCATTTCCAGTTTACACATGCGCACAGATGGAGGTGTTCGGACAATCTTGGCTCCAGGTGCATAGGGCACCCGGTATTTAAAAAAACACATTTTAAAATATGAAAAAAATTCCCGATACATCTTTATATTTTATGCGCTCAACAAAGTCATTTCGCGAAAAACCGACTTTTTTTGTGGCCTATGTAAAAGGTTCAAATAATATCTTGTGAGGCTTATTTTACCACCAAATTTTGTCTTTTTACATTGGCCAGAAAAATGCCGGTTGTGTGTGAAACGACTTTGTGAACACATGGGATGTTAAGATCTATGCACGAACGGACATTATTTACATTATTTAATACTTTGAAAATGTATTTTAAATAAATAGTGCATATGCACCCCGAAGGCAAAACACCCCTCCCCTTTCTTTCCACCTTGTTCATTTTACTTCCGGGAGAAGATGTGTTTTTTATTTACCCGAAATCCGGCTCAAGTTCTCCTTTTGCGCGAATTAATTTTGACCATCAAGTTGATCACTAATAATGAGAAATATGTCATGCAAATTATACAATTGGAAACCGTTTTCGAATATGAATCAAACAATATAATTCAGCAGCACATAACACACCAAATTGTTGGTCAAAATTAAAAACCTCAAAATATTTGTGCCCCAATAAAAATGGACAGAAGAGTAGCTATTAATAAGGTTGGAAACAACAAATAAATATTTGCAAGATAAGTCATGGCTTGTGACAGAATGTGGCGATTTGGAAAAAATATAAACCACATACTCCCTCGCTTTTTAATAGAAGGTCACTATAAAAAAAATCTACTCAAGGTCACCCGTCCCCAAAACAATTGATAATATGGTGATGATTATTGCTAATATTGCATTCAACAAGATTAATGACATGGAACACGAGAGTTTTTAAAACAATAAATCATGTTATTTATTAGTGGTTTAACTCTCTTGGTATCTAAGAAGTGAGAATGTGGCCTTGTATATATAACTGGATGAAGTACAATTAAGCAGAAATTCAGAGGATATGCGCACTTGGATTTGGGACGCCAAGGTTCTTTCACAACTAAATGAGTTTACATGGCACGCTTTTGCAACAACCTCCATATAGTGTCTCGGTGAAGGAAATCTAAGGATAATAAATCTTCGGTATCTACTAAGTCTGAGGGTCCTCATCCACAATGGCCACCGTACCATCTCCCAAAAAATGGCCTGATACATCGCCCACAAAACTGACTTAGTTTATAAGAGCAGAGTGACGATGCTATCGTTTTTCGGTACTCGGTTAATTACATTGTAAACATTATTCCAAACACGACTAGTTATCGAGTTTCCTTCTTCCTACTCTGTTTTTAAAGTTCTTATTTTCTATAGTGATACAAAATTATATTGGGCAAACATCCATATTGATAATCATATAGTCGTTGTATTCAGAAGTATACGACATACTAGCGGCGCCTATATTGTGCAAACTATTATTCATTAAAAATTCAGAAAAAGGTAATAGTGACGGGTATTCCAGGGCTACGCCACAAGTGTAGACCATATCAGTGACGTGCCACCCCATGCCGCTAATAGGTTTTCATGTGCCAATGTCACGGTAGGTCCCGCATGTCATAAAATGAGTTAAAGAGACGACAAGTTGGCAAGACTTAACCGCAACCGGCATCAAGTACGTCCAATGGTATAGAAGTAACGGAGTCGCTCAGTTTAATAGCATTTTGCCAATTAAAAAAAGCTAGTGGCACAGTCTGTATTTCCATGAGTAGTAGTGACACAGTAGCAATAGTTTGCCCATAATTTTGTGGACACCAGATATTGGCACTGAACATTAATTTTCAACGTTGGAAATGGTTAGCATAAGACCTTGATTTGGTTACAGTTTTAGAGTAAGGGCTCCTTTGATTCATAGAATTTGTAAATGATTGGTGTAGGATTGAAATCCTATGGGAATTTTTCCTTTGAGACCGTTTGATTCATAGCATCATATCCTATAGAAAAAAAAAATCCTATATGACTCTTGTAGTACAAACTCCATAAGAAAATAACATGAGCTCCAACCTGATGAAAAAATTTCTTTACCAATCAAAGGAACTTTCTCTTCACATAGGATTCAACTAGACATGGCACACCAATCCTATGATTTTCCTAATCCTACATTTTCCCTACCCTATAAATCAAAGGAGCACTAAGATTTTTCATGTTGTCAATATGTACTCTCGTTCCTCTTAGAAAGAAACGTCCGGTCTATGAGAGCCTACGTACAAAACACTTGGGATGATGCACCACTCCCTATGCAAGACTACGTACCTCAGTATGCGCATGCATGCATGATCATTGTTTGATAGTCCTGGCAGTCCAACGTACAACTAGCACCTGTCCCTATGAGCTGTCTATCAGCACTGCATGTCAGGCTACAAGCATCTATCTCTCCAAGGACAAGTCTATCACGATGTGGGTGCAAGCTTCAGTTACGTCAATCTGCACATATATATGTGAGAACTACGTGTACTCTTCGTCATCTCATGCCCTGCTAGATTATACTTGCAGCTGAGACATCATCTTCTCGCGTGTGGCCATCATCTTGGGATGTGGCTGGAAGCTAGGACGCAGAAACAGAAGCCCTCGGAAGAGAAAGAAAATTATCTTTTGTTGTAGTACCGTGCAGTATGGACAAATCATTTTGTACTGTGTGCAGTGCAGCACCGATCGGTACTGTAGCTGGGTAGCAAAGACAAAAAGGGATCGGTTTAACGATTCTGAGAGGCGGGCCCAGCGAAGCAGGGAGCAACAGGGCGACGCTACGTGACGAAGCTCTCTGGTCACTACTGTTCGTTGCTGATACCGAGCTTCTTCCAGGCTACATTCTGTAGCTGACAACAGTAGGCCCCAGCCTATCATTCTGCGAGGGATTACATTTTTTTGGTTTGGGTAAATTGAGTTCCATACATTTTTTTAGGTTTAAAGCAGTCGTATCCGCTATCCGATTAGATAGTAGAAAAGAGGTTTATGTACAGAATTTTGGGTTAGAAAAAAAATCCCTAAACAGACATAACAAAACAAAAATCTAGTCTCCAAGGTACTGCGTGTGGGCGAAAACCCACAACGCGAGTTCCATACATGTAATCCTATGTTGTACCTGTTCGGGATTGATGGCCCTCTCTGCCGATTTGGGGCGTGTTTACTTTTCTTCTCAATAGAAGAGGCCTGCAGAGCATATACTCCAACTACTGCATAAAAAACGATGCACACAATCAGAATTTATTATATAATTTTATTTATTCAGAGTTTACAACTTAATGTGACACAAGGTGGCAACATGGATCAACCAACGAAAAAATTAATAAAAAGTCTCTATATTTCTTATAGTGTATTAAATTACAGTCAGCCATGCTTGTTGGAGATAAGCCGGTATAACCGTTATCAGATGATTACATCTCCGAAATCATATATACCCGTTGCTCCACTTGAAGGAGAAATAGCCACATGTGAGTTTAATAAGTAGCTTTACGAATAACTTGTAAAAGGTGGGCAACTCTAGTCTTCTTAAAATAGACATCTTTCCGACTAGCACAAACCCCACACGAATGTGCGATTTTGTCTTCTTATCAATCCATGTTAACCAATTTCCAAACATATTTGTGCCATTGGTTGGAGGACATATATTTAAAGTATATTGAATAAACCTCCAAATAAAACATGAAAAGGGACATGAGATAAATAAATATTCAAATAGACTCCTCCGAATCTAAAACACATTTGTTTGCACATCGCAGCTTGGCAAGATTATTCTTAGTATTCAACTCTTTCTTATGCAGGAACCACGTAAAAATCTTTATCATTAGAGGTACCTTCTATTTCCACAATTATTTTCGTGAAAACATTGTGTGACCGTTCATAAAGTCTACAAACACAGATTTAACAGAAAATAAACCTTTGGTAGTCAAACACCATGTAAAAGTGTTTGGTTCATCAGAAAGATGACCCCATGAATCTCTCAACTAGATTTATTCATGAGGCTCATTTATCCCCAGTTAAAGCCCGCGTGAAACAAATGTTCAGCGGAGCCTCCAATTGAACATTCGTGATAGTAACATGTTAGTGCCACACAATATTGCAAAGATACGAATAATGAAGCGATGAAGTGGTTTAACGTGACCAATAATCCTCCCATAATCGAGTATCGACCCATCACCAATGACAA
Organism: Poa pratensis; assembly: GCA_947311845.1. NCBI lineage: Eukaryota > Viridiplantae > Streptophyta > Magnoliopsida > Poales > Poaceae > Poa > Poa pratensis. Next base: position 38,450,302 of record CAMZMU010000076.1, on the reverse strand, counting down.
ACGAGACCCGATTAAAAATCTATCTTTTACCTCTCATTAATCTCTTACAGAAGGGAGGGTGTGTGGGTTGTCCTTGTACCTTAGATATGAATACAACACCAATCTCTAGGCAATGAATTGCTCTTATTCGACCCTCACAATGTTTTCACTGCTTATTTTCGCAAAACGATCCTCACACCGTTTTCACTGCTTAGGTTCGCAAATTGATGTGAATACTTTGCAAAGAGATATAATAGTTTGTTTTATAACTTAATTTTTCTTCCGTTTTCTTTTCCTTTTTGACTTTAAACGAAAGAAAGACTTGACTTTTGTATTGAAGCGAACATAGGGAGCTTTTGCTTGTTCCAGCACTATTCACACGTGTACGCACGGTGTTTTTTTATAAAGTACAGTACACGTACGGCGTTCTGAAACAAGTACAGTACTAGTATTTGAAACGATTTCCAGCTACGCGTGCTTTCTGTACCCGACGGTTGGTTCTTCGGACACCTCTCTTAGATACGATTGCACGGCTCACTGTATACCCATGCGCCATGCAGACGCAGACAGAGACGAGAAGAGAGAGAGATGGGTTCACGGGATGGATCTGGGACAGATCGATGGATACCATTGACAAGATCTTATCGCAGGAGGATGACGAGTGGTGACGTCAGAACGGAATGCTAGCGTGTCCTCATCGATCTTTCTTGGAGTACATGAACAATACCTTTTGCATGGCGCTGTGACACAATGCATCATGATTTATGCAGGTCGGCCGGAGCTCACAGCTTAGGTTGGCCTTATTACCAGTACTAACTCTTATTGATGATATATAATATAGTATATAAAATGTAGTCTTAGATGGAAAGATCTAGAGAGAGAGTGGTCACAGGAGAGAGAGAGATCTGCCGTACGTGGGCAGGCATTGAGGCGTCTGCGTCGGCCCTGTGGTACTACGTAAACCTAGCTGCCCATGGCATGCATGCATGCGTGGCGCCAAACCGATCTCCGATGATCGATTTGAATACCTTCGATACAGCCGAACGATCGATCGATGAACCGGCCGGCCATTTCGCATGCATGGCATGGCAGCACCATGGACGGCACCAAATTTGGCCGCGATCCATGGCTACATATATATATCCAAGTCCTCAAAACCTGGCCGTCCGTCCTGTCCATCTAGCTTAACCTCGCGTTCCACGCCACCGCTGGCTTGGCCCTCGAACCATCGTCGTCGATCTCGTCGTGGCAGCCATGCATGTGTGGACGTACGTGTGCATGCAGGACGTACTGGCCGGCGCTCCGGTTGCTCCCCCATGAGGCCATGAGTGATGCTGCTTCAGGTAGTGCTCCCATGAAACGTACCTAAGAGTGTCATGCAGCGTCCCGCATAAGACGTATTTAGTTCAATCGATTAAATCTGAGTAGGACTGCTTACGCTAACTTTGCCTATTTTAACTACATGCGGGCTGGGTCCGAGCGCCGCTATGACACCTGAAACGTACCCACATATACTATATATGGTACGAGTATATGCCAATAAACCCATGAGAGCTCCTACGAGAATGCCAGATATATGTCCGCCGGCTCTTGCCACCGCCATGTCGTGTCACAAATCAATCGGCGGAGGACGGATGCATGGACCCATTCACGCGATCGATGCATGAATGTTGTGCTTGCACGTGACGATCGACCTCCAGCACTCATGCACCGGCCTGTACCCAACTTGCGTAAGTTCGTACCTGCGACCGGCTGGAAATTTGCAAATGGCGTCTCTGTGTCAAGTCTTTGCGCCCGGTCTGACCCAAATTTTCGGGTCAAGAAATGTACAAACGAGTTTTGTGTACACAATATTTGTGCTACCAGTTGTGCAGTTCAGCTAAAGAAAAGGTGTACTGCCTGGGCCGTGTCGAAAAAAGGTTGAAACAAAGACTGGTACTTGTGAGAATACAAAGCCTGGTACGTTTTTTTTTTTTTTTGAGGGGATACAAAGCCTGGTAGTTGAATGTTGGATTTGAGTAGCGTTCCCAAATGTAGCGAAGCGAGTAAGCGACGCATTGGTTCTTAGTGGGCCAGCCCAAAAAGAAGGCAAAAACAGAGGCGTCTACTAACTGCTATTCCCTCGGATCAAAATCTGTCGTTGGGATTTGAGCTGATCACGTACCACTCGTACCTACGACTTCTAACACTTATCGGAGGGAGTATAAAAAAGCAAAGGAAAGATATAATGCAGATCTGTTCTAAAAGCGGTTCCTTTTCTGATAAACATGATGTATTAATGTCAATAAGGTACTAGGTACATTCGCCATCTGCAACATGAAATGTGAAACTAGTTGTGACACTTTTTTTTTTTAGAAAAGAGAATTTTATTACTCCTAGCCTCTGCATCGAGTGATGCACACAGCCGATTATTACAAAGTTTGAGCGTCAATTATTAAAAGTTTACATAAACAGGAATCACGAAAGATTGAGGCGCAGCTCAACCGACACAAATAACAGGAGGAAGACTACGAAAGTCGACTAATATGCTTGGGATGGACATCTCCCCCCCTGTCACCACCACAGATGCTAGACGAACATTCTCCATCCTTGGTTTATACGAATCAGTGCAAGGATATTCAAAGAAGATGAGCTCCTCATGACCATACCCATAGACTCTGATCTGAGGCTTCGGAGCTGTCAACAAATGACACGTCCTGTCCCCATGAGCTGGCTGACAGGCCCAAGGCTGCTACGCTCGTCTCACTATCACACGGTGGACACAACCCGTAGCTACGCTCTGCTCGCCGGCGTCAATCTGTAGCAAGAAAAGTTCAGAGATGGGAAAACAGAGAAGAGCGATGCAGCTTTGGTTCAACACCCTTCACGGTGGGTGCCGTTTTTCATTTCTTCAGTACTGGGCTGCTTCTACATTGCAGCCTCCTTTTACACCCTGCTACACAAGCAGCAGTACAGCACGACGTGCTCACAGTGCACGTCCATGCTTCCGATGACCAGCTACACAGGATGCTGTCCATCACCTTGCCTCTACTAAATGTACTGCTTATCAGAGTTGCAGCTACTGTAGATGACAATGCCATTGCCGGCCCTTGTGCTTATACAATTGCATCAAGTGCCGGCTTACACACTTGGCGTTTAAACAATGTCGAGGACAAGATTACAACGCCATTATTCACCCCCTTAATCTTGTACTCACTTCAGGATTGGTTGGAGCCCGATCTTCTTCCTCATTTTCAAGAACTTGATGCGCGGAAGCGACTTCGTCAAAATGTCTGCAAGTTGCTCATCGGTTCTTACGTGCTCCACTCTAATCTTCCCTTCTTCCACACAATCTCTGATGAAGTGGTACCTGATCTCTATGTGCTTGCTTCGATCATGGTGGACTGGGTTCTTACAAAGAGATATTGCAGATTGGTTGTCCACCATGATCGTCACCTCCTCTGGTTCACAAAAATTCAGTTGAGCTAGCAGCCTGCTCAACCAAATTCCTTGGCAAGCTGTCGTGGCTGCTGCAATATATTCAGCTTCACAGGAGGACATAGCGACGATTTTTTGCTTCTGAGAAAACCAGGTTACAGGGCTAGATCCCAAGAAAAACACTCCACCTGATGTGCTTTTCCTGTCATCAATATCCCCTGCATGGTCACTGTCACTGTAACCCATCAAGCCTGAATGTTCACCATTTTTCCTTCCATAGAAGCAGCCTAGATCAACTGTCCCGTGAACATATCTCAGTATTTGTTTCACAGCTGCCATGTGAGCTTTAGAAGGGCTCTCCATGAATCTGCTAACTATGCCTACTGAGTATGCTAGATCAGGACGAGTATTTACTAGATATCTCAGGCTTCCAACTATGCTTCGGTAATAGGTTGCATCCACTCTTGGTTCATCACCTGACTTGCTCAATTTCAGTTTTGGTTCCATTGGAACCTTACTGGCATTACACTTCTCCATCCCAGTTTTCTGCAGAATTTTCAATGCATAGCTGCTCTGGGAAAGTGAAATACCTTTGCTGCTCTGGACTACTTCAATGCCCAGATAGTAGGAGAGTAGACCTAAGTCACTCATCTTAAACATGTCTTGCATCTGACTCTTAAAGGCAATGATTTCAGTTTTGTTAGACCCAGTGATTACTAGATCATCAACATACACACCTATAAGCAGCCGAGCAGTATCAGTTTGTTTCAAATATACTCCATGCTCCAATGGACATCTGACAAAACCAAGGTTGATCAGACTAGCATCCAATTTTGCATTCCATGCTCTAGGTGCTTGCTTCAGTCCATATAAAGCTTTCTTCAACTTGAGAATTTTGTGCTCTTCTCCTTTCACTTCATAACCTGGTGGTTGCTGTACGAATACATCCTCCAGGAGCTCTCCATTTAGGAAAGCGGATTTTACATCCATGTGGTGCATCTCCCATCCTTCCTGTGCTGCTAGGGCTGCTAATAATCTGACAGTCTCCAATCTTGCAACAGGAGCAAACACCTCATCAAAATCCACCCCCTTTCTCTGCACATAGCCTTTAGCTACCAATCGGGCTTTGTGCTTCACAATATTTCCACTTGGGCCTTTTTTCAATTTATAGACCCATTTTAGACCGATTGGTCGTTTTCCAGCTGGTGGATCCACCATGACCCATGTGTTGTTGTCAAGGATGGACTGGAGCTCTTCATCCATTGCTTTACGCCAACTCGCTTCCTTTTGAGCTTCAGATAACGAGGTTGGTTCATCTGCTCCCAAGAGACACATATCAGCTTCTTCTAAAGTGTACGGAGGCAGAGACTCTATGAGTTCTTGCACACTGCGAAATCCTTGTGGGCCAACTTCATCATCAGATGACTCTCCTGATGGTCCAGCTTCAGCACTACCTGCTACCGGAGATGCAGCGGGAGTGTTGGAACCGGATGTCAGATGTTCAGGTGCATTTTGCAGCCTCACCGGAGTGGAGTCTGCATCTACTTTTCCTTTCCCTTTTGAGGATTTTGGCGTAGCTGGCTCAGAGAGAACTTCATGTTCCTCTGCTGAACCGGCAATAGTTGGATATGCTACACTGAACACTTCCCCTGCCTCCTCCGTCTCTGTGGCTATGACCTTGCTCCAATCCCAGCTTTTATTTTCATTGAAAATTACATCTCTTGACACAATCACTTTCTTGTTTACTGGATCATACAACCTATATGCTTTTGATGCTGCTTCATATCCCAACATGACTGTGCGAACTGTTCTGTCAGCTAGTTTAGGCATATTTGGTTTAGTGACTTTCGCATATGCCACACAACCAAACACACGAAAATGCTGGATATTTGGCTTCTTTCGGTACCATGCCTCATATGGCGTCATATTTTCAACACTCTTTGTTGGTGCTCTATTTAGAATGTGAACTGCAGTGTTGACAGCTTCTCCCCATAATGTTCCCGGCATTGATTTACTTTTCAATAAACTTCTTGCCATCCCCACCACAGTCTGGTTTCTTCTTTCTACAACCCCATTCTGCTGTGGTGTGTATGGTGCTGTGAGGAAATGCTTGATGCCATTACCATCACAGTATGCTGCAAACTGGTTTGAGGTAAATTCCCCTCCTCTGTCAGTTCTGAGAGCTTTCACTTTCATTTCTACTTCAACTTCAGCTCTCTTAAGCACCTTGCGCATTGCCTCAAGTGCTTCATCTTTTGTTCTTAAAAGAACTATCCACATGAATCTACTGAAATCGTCTACCAACAGCATGAAGTACCTTTTTCCAGCCGGTGTAGCTGGAGAAATAGGACCACACAAGTCACCATGAACAAGTGCTAATGGTTCTGTTGCTCTGAATTTTGCAGTTTCAGGAAATGACATCCTGCGCTGCTTGCCAACTAAGCATCCCTCACACACTTGTTCAACATGATGGATATGAGGGAGCCCTTTTACCATTCCTTCACTTGCTAGTTTCTTTAAGGATTTGAAGTTCAGGTGGCCAAACCGCTCATGCCACAGCCAAGCTTCTTCACCATGCTTAGCCATCAGACATATTGGTTTTGTCAAACTCAGATCGAGCATGTACAGCCTGTTTCTTGCTCTCTGAACCTTTGTCAACAACTTTCTTTCTCTGTCATATATCCTGAGAAAGATTCCTTCTATCACCACTTTGCAACCGTATTCAGACAATTGGCCAAGACTAATAATATTGCTTTTCAGTGATGGTATGAGATATACATTTGACAAAGCCTTGTGTTCACCATTCAAACACTGGAATAAAATCGTGCCTCTTCCGATAATAGCTACAGTGGAGCCATCACCAAACCTCACATTCCCAGTGACTGAATAATCAATTTCAGTGAACATTTCTTTACAACCAGTCATGTGGTTGCTTGCTCCGGTATCTAAGTACCAGACTTGATCTCCACACCTCTCTCTTTCAGCAGGTATTACTTTCTTCTCGTTCAGATAAACTTCACCATTTATATTTTCTGCAATTTGAGTTAGTTCACATGTCTGAAACATTAACAAAGCAGGTTGCTCATCATCTGACTTATCTTTCTGGATCCACATTGCCTTTTCTTTCTTGGGCTTTGTGCAATCCCTTTTGAAATGACCCTTCCTACCACAATTATGGCATTTAACTTTCTTTATATCAAATTTCCACTCAGATTTCTGATCATTTCTCTGATTATCATAACCAGATCTTTTTTCATTCTTATATGCTTTAGTTCCACTGCTAGACCCCTCACTGGTTTTCTTTCTACCAGCATACGATTCCCACTGTGCTTTAGATAGCATCAAATGTTCTCCTTCTCTGGGATCCCCAAAACGAGCACGCACCCTTTCTTCATGAGCTTTGTATCTTCCCACTAAATCCTCTACTGACAAAGTGTTCAATGGTACACACTGCTCTATTGAAGTGACTATATGCATGAATCTAGCTGGTGCTGCTGCCAGGAACTTTTGCACTACCCGGAGTTCAGAAATATTCTCACCAAGAGAGCGGATGCCGACGACGACCGTGTTGATGCGTGTCGCGAAGGCATCGACAGCTTCATCATCACCCATCCTGATTTCTTCGAACTCCTTCCTCAGCGACTGCAAGCTCGCTTCACGGACGCGCTCGTGGCCGAGATTTGACACCTTGATGGCGTCCCACGCCGCCTTCGCCGAGTCCCGGCCGGCAAGGGATGCCATGACCGAGTCCGGCACCGATGAGTATATTCCGAGGAGGGCTTCACGGTCGACCTCGTGCTCGACATCGGTGCGCTCCACAGCCTCCCACACGCGCGCCGCCTGCAAGGCCACACGCATCTTCATCGCCCAAATCGTGTAGTTTGTGCGCGTCAACATCGGCCAGTTGATTTGTGGTCGCGCCCGCAGCTGCGCCGGAGCCACGGTTGCCAGCGGCAGGTCCTTCGTGGACCCGTCGCCCAGCTGTACTTGCGCCTTCAACTTCTCCGCCGCCTCCGCCGCCGCCTTTTCCGCCGCCGCCGTCTCTTCCGCCGTCGGCGCCATCTCCCCTTCCCTTTTCCTCCAACGTCGGCTCTGATGCCAACTGACAGGCCCAAGGCCGCTACGCTCGTCTCACTATCACACGGTGGACACAACCCGTAGCTACGCTCTGCTCGCCGGCGTCAATCTGTAGCAAGAAAAGTTCAGAGATGGGAAAACAGAGAAGAGCGATGCAGCTTTGGTTCAACACCCTTCACGGTGGGTGCCGTTTTTCATTTCTTCAGTACTGGGCTGCTTCTACATTGCAGCCTCCTTTTACACCCTGCTACACAAGCAGCAGTACAGCACGACGTGCTCACAGTGCACGTCCATGCTTCCGATGACCAGCTACACAGGATGCTGTCCATCACCTTGCCTCTACTAAATGTACTGCTTATCAGAGTTGCAGCTACTGTAGATGACAATGCCATTGCCGGCCCTTGTGCTTATACAATTGCATCAAGTGCCGGCTTACACACTTGGCGTTTAAACAATGTCGAGGACAAGATTACAACGCCATTACTGGCCCCTCACAAATGACGCAGATATCAACTTTCCAATCAACTGAACGGTGGCCAGGAACACCGTAGCACCTCTTCTTCTTTGGAACAGCCGTAGCCAAGGCCGCTGTCAGCTGCGCCGCAGACACAGTCTCCGCGGGTCCAGCGGTAGGAGCAGGAGCTACGCCTTGAGCCTCTGCCTGAGGTCCTTGAGGCGCCGGAACCACTGCAGCAACAGGCGCCTCAATCGCCGGTGCTGGCACAACTTGGTTCCCCGCCTCGAGCTGAGGTGGGACGTGAACCACATGAGGCACAGTCGCCGGTGCCGGAGCCGGTGGCATCTGCCCACGTCCCCCTCGAGCATACGACCCATCGCCAAAACGACCCCGTACACCACGGTGCTCATAGCCGTTCCCATAACCTCCGAAGTCAGCTCTGCCATACCCATAGCCTCCGCTGTCCACTCTGCCATACCCGTAGCCACCATAAGCACCCTCACCGCCGAAGCCGGCTGCACCAGCACGACCAGCCGCGCCACCATACGCAGCCGCGCCCCCATAGCCTCCGGCGCCCCGACCACGAAAAGCATCACCATGTCCTCCACCACGCCTATCGAAAGGGCGTCTCCCCCGGCCACCTCCATGGCCGGCATAGAAGAAGCCACCACGTCGGCCTCTCCCCTCGAAGCCCAAACCAGCATGGAAAGCGGTATCCGGCGTCCCGACCGTACCGCTCGAGCTGCCGATCTCAAAGCTGCCGAACTAGTTGTGACACTTAGAATGCACATAGCCCAAATGCCGATGTGCACTTCCATGACTTGAAAGCAGCCACTTTCCATACATAAGACGTGGACTTGAAAGCCACTAGCCCTGGTACGGTCGATCCGTGGCGACGAAATGTGGAACGAAAGGCCGGCGACCAGCCTGATCGAAAGGTTTGTGAGCACAGCGGCTGCGAGAACGCGAGGTCAGCAGTGCACACTACGAACATATCCACTAGATTGAGGAAAGAAACCACCCGGCCGGAGAAAAAAAATACGAGCAGAGACGCCCATCCGCCCCTATCCATCGTCAGGTGGCTTCCTCCAGTGGCGGCAAGGAGAACGGGGAGGCGGGGAAGGGGCTCCTAAGGTCGCGCCTGGCGCCTCCGGAGCCGTACGAAGCGACGCGGGAGGCTAAACTTGTGTTTTCTCATCGTTGAGCACTTCCTCTCTTGATTTACAACTCCGCTTGTACAAGCGCTATTACATAATCAATGTCTTGCTTTCGGCGGCCAAGAGGGTTTGTGCTTACATTTAAAATCTCTTATTTGTGGGGGAATAAGAACGGAAAATGAAAGATTAATTGGGTCTCCTGTGATGTGTTGACAAGTCCTAAATATATGGGAGGACTAAGTTTTCGTGATGTCGAGCTATTCAATCTTGCTTTCCTAGAAAAACGGCTTGGAGGATTTTACAATTTCCTGATTCATTGAGTGCAAGGCTACTAAAGAGCGTTTACATCCCTGATAGAAATATTTTGAATGCTTACTTTGGTAGGCACCCGTCCCAGATATGAGAGCAATCCTGGATGGAGTTGATGTTGTTCGACAAGGTTTTAATAAACATAACTGGGTCAGGGAAAGAGACTCACGCTTAGAATGACAATTGGATTCCACGTGATTTCATCTTTGATTCTCACGACCAATTGTGTGTTTGAAGGAAGAGGCCCTTTCCAAGGTCTCAGATTGCATTGATGCATGCTCTGCTACCTAGATTTTTGATCGCCTGCATGAATTCTTTACCCCAATGGATGTTGACATTATTTGCAATATATCCTCTTAGAACCCGAGATCATGCATTTGAATGGGCTTTATGATAAGAGTGGACTCTTTTCTGTGGATCCCTTCGGCGTACAAGATGTTGATTGAGACGAAGAAACACCAGGAAGATTGGTTAGATGAAGTCCCTGCTAAATCCAATTCTGAAAAGACCAAACAACAGCTAATTCCATTTCTGAAAAAGACCAAACAACAGTGGACTTCGATGTTGAAATATAGGGTTTTTTGAAGCTGAAAGTTTTCCTATGGAGATTGGCAAGGTCATCTGTGCCAACGGCATCAACGACACACAGAAGGAACTTGGCGGATACACCTTGTTGTACCCTTTGTGTATCTGAAGCTGACACATGGAGACATGCATTGTTAGACTACTCAATGTCGAAATGTGTCTGGGGCTCTGGGCACCGTGCGATGAACACCTTACTGAACATATCAGTCATATCCAGAAGGTAGACGCGAAACTCTGGATTTTCGAGGTGAAAGACACGGTAAGTGCTGATGGGTTCATCTCTGTCTTAGTTACTATGTGGGCAATCGGGTAGGCGGCGGAAGTCGATTTTGTATGAAGAATTCCAGAGCCCACTCTCTACACACTGCTTCATCAACAGTTTCTTGAGTGATATTCAACAAACTAAATCAGAAAATGAAAATAAGAAGATCTATGTGAAGCCTAATGGTCCAAAGTGGAATGCTCCACCGAGGGGTTTGGGGAAGATTAACGTTGATGCTGCTACAGCTAAGATTACTAATAAGGGAGCAGTGGTAGCAATCGCTAGAGATGAGAATGGTGATTTTTTAGGCTGTACCTTTGAAGGGATTACAGATCTTACAAGTCTCGAATGTATGGCCTGTCGGGAGGCACTTGAGCTGGCGAGTGATCTGAATATCCAGCGTCTGAAGGTCGAGACAGACAACTTGGAAGTAGCAACATGTCTTCAGACTGCGAGAAAGCATATGAGCAGATACGGCTGCATTGTTAATGAGCGTTATTTGGGGGTCTAAGCAGTTCAATGAAGTCTTATACAGCCATGAAGGTAGAGCACCCAACACAGAAGCAGAGAAGTTCATACCTCGTAGTCTTGCTCGTCTCGCAACATCTTCAGAATTTGGAAGATTGGCCCGGTTGGTGGCTGATATATGTATCCCCCATGAATATTCTGATTTAATAAAGTGGTGGGAGAGTTGTAAAAAAGTTACTGAATTTCTCCCCTCCAAAGAAAAGTGATAGAAACAGAAAATAGGAGAGATTGACCACACGATGGTGGGTTCCATGTTTCTCATTATATAGACAAGTTTACAAGATGAGTATGGAAACAATCAACCCTAAAACCCTAACCATAATGGCCCGATTATACAAGATCTCGGGCTCCAAATATGGTTGAGTATATCCGCATATTTGGTATATACGGATTGCCTAACATCCCCCCGCAGTCGCAACGGGAGATTCTCGGACGCTGAGACAGGATCGGAAGTCCAAGAATAATGGTGATGGAAGGCCTTTGGTGAAGATGTCCGCGAATTGCCTTGACGAAGGCACATGAAGAACTCGGATTTGGCCAAGCGCCACACGATCTCAAACGAAATGAAGATCGATCTCAATGTGTTTGGTGCGTTGGTGCTGAACCGGGTTTGTGGACATGTAAACCGCACTGACATTGTCACAGAAGACAACTGTTACGGTAGGGAGGGGGCGATGAAGCTCTTGGAGGAGCTGTCGGAGCCAGCTAGCTTCTGCGACGGCATTGGCAACTGCTCGGTACTCAGCTTCGGCACTGGAGCGAGAGACAGTATGTTGTCGCTTGGAGGACCAGGAGATGAGATTGTCACCGAGGAAGACACAATACCCGGATGTAGAACGGCGCGTGTCGGGGCAGCCAGCCCAGTCGGCATCGGTGTAAGCCACAAGACGATCAGCGGGGGACCGAGTCAGCTGGAGTCCATGGTGTGTAGTACCCTTGATGTAGCGTAGGACACGCTTGATCAATGACAGGTGTTGCTCGCGAGGATCATGCATATGAAGGCAGATCTGCTGCACCGCGTAGGCGATGTCTGGGCGAGTGAACATCAGGTACTGGAGAGCACCAGCGAGACTGCGGTATTCCGAAGGATCAGCGACCGGGTGTCCTGCTGCAGCGGCCATCTTAGGAGCAGTGTCCACAGGTGTGGATGCAGGGTGACAATCGCTCATACCAGCACGCTCGAGGATCTCGAGAGCGTACTGAGTCTGGGAGAGGAACATCCCCGCGGAATCACGTCGAACGGCGAGGCCGAGGAAGTGATGAAGTTCACCCAAGTCAGTCATAGCGAACTCAGCGCTAAGGACGGTGATGATGCGCTCGAGCAGAGTCGGGGAGGAGGTATGCCGTGCCGAAGGAGCCGTGAAGGATGAAGAGCGACGTGTCAGACTTGGAGCAGACGAAGCCGAAGGAGGTGACGAAGGTGGCGAAGCGATGGTACCATGCTCGAGGGGCTTGCTTAAAGCCGTAGAGAGCACGGTTAAGACGACACACGTGGTCGGGGCGCGCAGCGTCGACGAACCCTGTCGGCTGATGGCAGAAAACCACCTCGGAGAGCTTCCCATGGAGGAAAGCATTCTTGACGTCAAGTTGGCGAATCTTCCAGTTGGAGGAGAGGGCGACGGAGAGGATGGCACGGATAGTGGCGGGTTTAACCACCGGGCTAAACGTCTCGTCGAAGTCGATGCCATGTTCCTGGGAGAATCCGCGGAGAACTGAACGCGCTTTGTACCGTCGAGAGTGCCGTCGGGCTTGAACTTGTGACGGAAGACCCATTTGCCGGAGACGACGTTGGCGTTGGCGGGAGGAGCAACGAGGGTCCACGTGTCGTTGGCGAGAAGAGCGCCGTACTCATCTGTCATGGCGGCAAGCCAGTTCGGGTCTTTGAGAGCCCCACGAACAGACTTGGGAACCGGTGATGGAGCCGCGACAGTGGCGACATGGAGGTTGAGGCGCTCGCGGGGAGCGATGATCTTGCCAGCGCGACGACGTGTCACCATGTGGTGTCGAACAACCACGGGCGATGGAGGCGAGCCAGGCGGTGAGGCAGCAGTGTCGGAGACGGCATCGTCGGGGCAGCATATGAAGCTACGGCAGATGGGCCGCGATCCGGTGAGGCCGAGGCGGGAGAGGCCGGGGCAGACGAGGCCGGCGTAGACGAGGCCCGATGGGCCAGCCCAGGCGAAACCCGATGGGCCGGTGAGTGGACCGGTGTGCGCGAGGGTGGTGTAGGCGCGACCGGTGCCGTGGCGCTGAGGGAGCTGGCGTGGGCGAGGCCCGATGGGCCGGCGAGCGTGAAGTCGAGCCCAGAGCGGAGACAGTCCGCGAGCCGTGGCGTGGGCCAGGAGGCGGCGGCGGTCCAGCAGATGGGCGGCACGGAGCCCGAGTCGAAGACGTCGATCAGCTTCGTCGAGAGGCGAGGAAGAGTCGTGCTGCTGCTGCATGTTAGACAGGGAAAAACCAGGAGAAAACGGGAACCGAGTTTCGTCAAAAATCGTGTCTAGAGATGATGATGCGACGGGTCTCGAGGTTCATGCAGCGATAGCCGCGATGGTTGGAGGGATAACCGAGAAAAACGCAAGCGACCGAGCGGTGTGAGAGTTTGTAGGCATAGTGGATGCAAGGTTGGGGTAGCATAAACAACCGAAGGTGCGGAGGAGGGTGTAGTCTGGTTGTTTGCTAAAGAGAGCGAAGAAAGGGGAGGGGGCCGTGAGGGCTTTGGTGGGTAATCTATTTAGGAGATAGGTGGATGTGTGGAGGGCTTCGACCCAAAAGGTGGATGGCATGCTGGCTTGAAAAAGCAAGGTGCGTATGATGTCATTGATAGTTCTAAGAATACGTTCAGCTTTACCATTTTGTGGAGACGTGTATGGACAGGAGAAACGAAGGAGGATCCCGTGTTGGAGAGAAAGGTCCTGGAGAGCGCGATTGTCAAATTCGCGGCCGTTGTCGCACTGTATCGCTTGGAGAGGGAGGGAGAACTGTGTAGCGACATAAGCACGAAAATTAGACAGTTGAGCAAAAGCTTCAGATTTTTGGCGCAAGGGATACGTCCATACATAATGCGTGAAATCATCCAAAATGACGAGATAATATTTGTAACCAGAAACACTTTCAATGGGCGATGTCCACAAATCACAATGAACTAACTCAAACGGTCGATGAGTACTAGTGGTAGAAGTAAAAAATGGTAGACGAACATGGCGGCCAAGTTGGCAAGCATGGCATAAACTAGGGTCCTTGTGCACTTTATTTATTGGTAGCGAAGATGAAGAGACGAGCGCCGGAATGCGTCGTGACCGGGGTGGCCGAGGCGCCGGTGCCAAAGGTTGGAGTCGGCGGTGATGGCGGAGAGAGCGTGCGGCAAGGTAGTAAGCGGATAGAGGTCGCCCGAGCTACTGCACCGGAGAATCACGCTCCCTGACCTGAGATCCTTCACAGAAAAGCCCCACGGGTCAAATTCAACAGAACATGAATTGTCAGTGGTAAATTGACGAACAGATATTAAATTTTAACAATACGGGGAGTGACAAGGACATCACGAAGAGTTAGACAAGGAGAAGTTGGAAGCTGAACATGTCCAGAATGCGTGACGGGGATGGATGAACCATTACCGACGATGACATGTCGATGTGGAGGAGTAGAGGAGAGGGAGGTGAGATTACCGGCGTCCGAAGACATGTGAGCGGAGGCTCCGGTGTCCATGTGCCACTCCTGCGGTGCTTGGAGGCTCATGGTGTTGAAGTAGCTCGCGAGGGCGGAGGGGTCCCATGTCGGTGCCGAGGACGAGCCGTAGGTAGGGTAGCCGGGGTAGGAGTACGTCGCCTGTGGCGACGGAGGCGGGGCGGGCATGGCCATGTAGCCCTGGGCAGGAGGGCGATGCAGAGGAGCCGGGGAACGAGGCGCCGGACCGAGGAGGCTGAGGGGGCCGGGGTTGCCGTACCCAGGCGCGCCATGACCCGACATCGGGTACATGTGGATGGCGCCGGTCCAGGGGTTCTGCATGGTGGGGAAGACGGCCGGGGCGCCACCGCCCCAGGTCTTCTTCTTCTTGCCCTTGTAGCGGCCGTTGCCGTAGGCGGCGGGGGCACCCGATGGTGCTGGAGCGCCGAAGCCGGTGTGGTGGCCGGGGTTGGGTGATGGAGGTGCAGATCCCCCACGAGGCGCGCCGGCGGCAGGAGCGGAGTAGAAGACCGCGGGTGCCGTGGAGCTCGGAGACGACGGCTTAAGCTCCTGGAGAAGAAGCATGTTCCGAAATTCAAGAAAAGTGGGGAACGGCTTGATGAGGGGCGCGAGGTTGCCGATGTCGCGGTTGTGGTCGTGGAGTCCCTTGATGGTGTTCCACACCAGGGCATCGTCGGAGACCGGGGCGTCGACGTCGGCGAGGGCGTCGGCGACGGATTTCTGCTCGAGGCAGTAGGCCGTGACGGTCTTGTCGCCTTGGGTGATGTTGCGGAACTTCTGCCCGAGGTAGCCCGCGCGCGCCTGCTGGTTATCGCGGAAGAGGGAGGTGATGCCGGCGAAGACGGCGGCGGCCGTGGAGCCAGCGGCGATGACCATGTCGGCGATGTCGGGGTTGATGGAGCCGTACAGCCACCGAAGCACGGTGGAGTCCATCCACAGCCACTCAGCGTCCACCGGAGGAGGCGCCAGATCAAGGTGATCGGCGAGGGCGAACTGGGTGACAGCGATGGTGAGGAAGTTGCGCCATTTGGAGAAGTTCGACGCCTTGAGGTCGAGGGTGACGGGGATGAGACCCTTGATGTTCTGGATGGAATTTGCTTGAGCCCATAGGGCGACATGGGGGTGGGGAGGGGTGAGGGCGTCGGCCATGGTGGTGGCGGCGGCAGAGGGTGGAGAGGAGGGTCGGCGCGCAACCCTAGGGCGGCGGCGGAAGTGGATGGGGTTGGAGGAAAAGCGTTTGGCTGATACCATGATAGAAACAGAAAATAGGAGAGATTGACCACACGATGGTGGGTTCCATGTTTCTCATTATATAGACAAGTTTACAAGATGAGTATGGAAACAATCAACCCTAAAACCCTAACCATAATGGCCCGATTATACAAGATCTCGGGCTCCAAATATGGTTGAGTATATCCGCATATTTGGTATATACGGATTGCCTAACAAAAAGGTTATTGAATTTGTGTGTAAAGCTGTAAACGATTTGCATCAAAGATAGAAAAACGCCGAATATCAAAACCTCACACAGATCACATGGTACGGTAATAGTGAGCAAACTGCTGAGGTACATCGGAGATCGGAAATACAGCTGCGGCAAATCGACTGCAGTAGTCCTAATGCTTGAATATCAAATCATCATATAGAACACATGGTAGGCTAACGGTGACCGACTTGCTGAGTTACAGCAGAGATCGTAAATACTGTTGTGCAATCAACAGCACCAACCAATCCTTCACTACTTTAATTCGACAAACTAATCAAGATGCACAAAATCAACAATATCTTTATTACGCTAAACGGTGACATCATCGCTAACAGACACACGGATTGGTTTCCAGCATCTTGCGCAATCTGATTGACATCTTGGTTGGCTCTACTGTTGACGTCCTTCCTCGATGACGATGAGGTCCAACCGAACGGTGAAACTGTCGGACTTGAGATGCTCGGACTTTTCGAATACCTCCCTTGCAATGAACCAGGAGCAGCTCAGATGGAAACCGCTACGCGTTTCATTAATCTGCATTGTACGAACATATGCAGGATCTTGCCTTTCAACCTCATCGATGAAAGTGAACAGAGCGCGCACTCTCACAGGGTGCGGAACATCCTGAATGAGACCGAAAGATGCAGATATAAAGTCGGCATCCTCGGGGGTTCTACCATTCGGGTAGATCTGCATAGCCCAACGATAGCCTCCAACCGTGAATGGGCATGACTGCATTCCCGAGCCGGTGGGTATGTCTTTGGCGCGCGAGTAGCCGACGATCTCGAACAGGTGGAACCCGATGTGCTCGCGTCGGTCCGCTCTGTCCGCCTTTCCATGATTCCATCTACTGAGAATTTGTCGTTTCGCGGATGCTCAGGGGTACAGAACATGCGCGTTGTCCTGATCAGTACATGGAACTGCATGCATGCGCTCAGACCGGCTAATTACTAATCCTATCCTATATCATTTCTTAATCTTGCCGCACAATCCACGCATGCATGCATGTAGCTACGCCTAATGCATGCTTGTAATTGTGTAGTTGTCCCATCCGGTTCTATATTTGCATTTCCCTTTCTCCTTTTGTCATCAAGGGTATTTATCGCGCGGTTTCGTTTAAAACCAGAACCTAAAAAGTATCTCCACGAACACGCTGGAATTTTGTCCAGCATCTTCCAAATTGTGTTCGACAATTATCCAGTCCATTCTGGGTGGCTTTGCACACTGGCATCCCCAACGACCGGTTCTAACGAAACTCAACAAAATAGGCAAATGTCATTCAAATTCGACTTCTTTTTACACAAAACTGAAAGAATTTTTTTCCTAAACTAAACCCTAGCCGACGTCTAGACGTCGTCGGAGATGCAGATGACGTCGCTGTCGTAGGGTTCTGACTGTTGCGACGGTCCTGCCTCCTCCTGCTCCACGACGCTGTCAGTGGTCACCGGCTTCACCTTCATGACCGCTTAGCCTAGGCCTGCTACATGGTGACGTGCATCGCCATGTAGATGCCGGTGCAGTCCTCCGGGTTGAGCGGGTGGCACAGTGACGGCCGTGGTTTGATTGCGGAGCGGAGAGCGCAGCGTTGAAGACGAACGTATCCTCTTCGCCCACTGGGTCCTGGAGAGGCGATGAGACGCATCAATCCGCTGGGGGGGGGGGGAGGTCATCATCTTGCTGGGGTTAGGGCTCATCCTTGATGGCCTCCTCCTTGTCAGCGCCGACGTTTGCGCCGCTTTGCTCCTAGGCTCCTCGATAATTTGTAAAATTTAACTAGTTCTTTTCTCCTCGATAATTTGTATGATAGTGTGTTGGTAATAATGTTTATAGTATCCCCTCGTGATAAATTGTTTGCTATACGATTGGTAATATTTGACTAGTTCACTTCTTATCGACAACTTGTATGATAGTGTATTAGTAATAATGTTTTTAATATCCCCCACCAGATAAATTGTTTGCTATGTGATGGTAATATTTGAAAGGTCTTTTCATATCGATAACGTGTATGCCAATGTATTGGTAATAAACTAATAATGTTTATAGTATCCCCTTCATGATAAATTGTTTGCCACATGATTGGTAATATTTGACTAGTTTTTTCTTATCGATAACTTGTACGGTAGAGTGTTGGTAACAATATTTTTAGTATCCCCACCTGGTAATTTGTTTGCTATGTGACTGGTAATATTTGACTAGTTTTTTTTCTTATTGATAACTTGTATGTAGTGTATTGATAATAATGTTTATAGTATCCCCCACCTGATAATTTGTTTGCTATGTGATTGGTAATATTTGACTAGTTTTTTTCTTATCGATAACTTATATGCTAGTGTATTGGTGATGATGCTTATAGTGTTCCCCACCTGATAATTTGTCAGCTATGTGATTGGTAATATTTGACTAGTTTTATTTGTCCATAACTTGTATGCTAGTGTATTGGTAATAATGTTTTTAGTATCCCCACCTGATAAATTGAATGCTACGGTCTTGGTAATAATTTTGTTATATCCTTCATCTGATAACTTGTTTTCTATGTTGTTTGTAATATCTTACTAATTTTTCTCATCCATAACTTCTTTTGTTGTGGTCTTGGTAATAATTTGGTAATAATTTTGTTGTACCTTCATCTGATAACTTGTTTTCTATGTGGTTGGTAATATCTTACTAGTTCTTCTCGTCGATAACTTTTTTTTGTTATGCCCTTGGTAATAATTTTGTAGTATCCGCATCCGGTAACTTGATTCCTATGTGGTTGGTAACATCTTCGTAATAGTTTCTCATTGGTAACTTTGTGTGCTAGTGATTTGGTAATAATTTTCTAGTATTCCCCCGTCTGGTAACTTGTTTTATATGTGATTGGTAATATCTTGCTAGTTCTAGTGACTTGGTAATAATATTCTTGTATTCCCTGTCTGGTAACTTGTTTTCTATATGATTGATAACATCTTGCTTGTTCTGCTCATCGATAACTTATGTGCTATGGTCTTGGCAACATTTTTGGTAGTATCCCCATCTAATAACTTGCTTCCTATGTGGTTGGTAATATCTTAGTACTAGTTTCTCGTCAATAACTTGTATGTTAGTGCCTTGGTAATAATGTTCTACTATTCCCCACCGTCTGGTAAAGTATTTATATGCAGTTGGTAACATCTCACTAATGTTTCTCATCGATAACTTTCATGTTATGGTCGTGATAATAGTTTTATAGTTTTTCCCATGTGGTGACTTGTTTTCTATGTGGTTGGTAATATATTTTAATAGTTTACTTCATTGATAACTTGCATTCTATGGTCTTGGTAATATTTTTGTATTATCCCCGTTTGGTAATTTATTTTTTATGTGGTTGGCAATATATTTCCAGTTTTTCGCACCGATAACTTGTATGCTATGGTCTTGGTAATATCTTACTATGTTTTTCTTATCTATAATTTGTTTTGATATTGCCTTGGTAGTTAACTGATTTGCATATGACCTCTATGCATCATATTTTTTATTTAACTTCTAAAGATTTATCAATATACATATTTTCTAGAAATTTAATATTTAATGGACTTCATACAAAAATCTCCACAAGCTTAACAAATATAATGTTCAACTTTAGTTTTATCAAGTTTCTAATTTAGTTTAGTAATTTTAGAAATAGGTTTTTTAAATCTTTAGTGTTAACAGTGGATGGGCAATTTAAATTGAGTAGGTGTAAGTATTCATTTAATAAGTTAACGATTTTCAATGCTACGCTCACCTTAGCATGAACACCATCATTTCGTAGATGTCAAAGAATGTGTATAGAACCATGAGAGTAAAGCTTCTATTTTTGTTGATATTAGCAAAGAGTAGTAGTAAAAAGAATTGCATTTTTTATTCTTTGATATGACTTGGAATAGAGGATTATTTTTAAAAGGGATTTCTTTTGGGTGTTGAAAGTTGTAGTTTTGTTTTGGGAGCGTTGAAAGTTGTAAAAAAAAATTAGAGTTGAAAGTGAGATATTTTTGTCGTGTTATGCCCCACCCATTTTTTACCCTGAAATTCCACTATCCAAAAAAGGGAATTATGATTTTTTGTATGGATCTTATATTTTTGATAATACTAGTTCTTAATTTTTCTTGTGACAGTTGAATTTATTTCTTGTGAAATATTTGTTTTCCTTTAACATGAAATGGGATTTGAAGTAAACAGAAACAAGAAATGGAATTTTCTTTTGTTCAATTTTTTTACACTAGTAGGAATTGGTAGTTCTTCTTTGTTCAATTTTTTTACACTAGTTGGAAGTGGAGTTTTCTATCTCCCACCCATTTTATTTTACCCTAAAATATCACTAACCCTAAAAGGGAATTAATTTTGTACTGGTAGGAAGTGGTAGCTATTATTTGTTCAAAAATATTGTACTAGTTGGAGGTGGGATTTTCCGATCTCCCACCCATTTGTTTACCCTAAAAAATCACTAGCCAAAAATGGAATTTATTTGTCTAAAAATGATCTTTGTTAGTTTTGCCCACAAAAGGGAATAGTTTTTCTCTTCGAATTCAATGCACTAGAAACGATTTTGGCACCAAGCTGCGCGCTCATGATAAAAGGGAATAGAATCCTGTACGTTACGCAAATTTCTTTTTGTGCGTGCGGTTCACCCGTGCAAAGAAAGGGAATAGACTTCGCGGAAAAAAAAAGGGAATAGAAACACGCGAGCGTCGCAGGACGAGAGAGGAAAGAATGCGCGTCCGAAATATTTCTATTTCTGGTACCGATCGATCGTTCCGTTTCCGTCGCGCGCGCAACAGCTAGCCCTGCCGAGACGATATAGGGTTGCTGCCAAACGGGATAGGCGGATTGGTTCGTTAAGCTGATTTGTTAAGATACGGACCTAGGAAGTTTCCTAAAATACAACCAATCGAGCTGTTACAAACAGAATTCATCGATTCCGCCCGCGCGTGCAATCGCTTTGATGCCAGAATTTTCATGGGCATTCATGGCGACCGCTTCCATTCACGTTATTGGTTTGCATGGCCTGTCAGTGGTGTTATTTCCAATCATGGGCCAAACTGGTTCCGTTAGTGACAGAACGAGGTGTCCGGTAAATAAACTTTCACTGACCGATCCCTCAAAACAAATAAAACTTTCACTGACCTCGCTAAAATTCTTGACGAAGTCTAATGTGTCACTTCCACGGACAACAATTTCTACTACATATTGTTGGGCGACTATCACTCGAAGTGTCGTTAAAATCATTAAAGATGATAAACTAAAATCCTAATGAAACAAATTTTGAAATTTCAGATAATTTAAGAAATTATTTAACACGTGCACAACTCAAATTTTAAATAGGTTTTGGCCCAAATAAATATTAATAAAGTTCTTTCAATGTTTTCTCATATGACATGATCAAGTGAATGAGATGAAATAGTTTGGTCAAAGTTCACCTTTGTCAAAAAGGTTTTATCAAAAGTCAAACAACTCAAATTAATTCATTACTTCCAAATGATAACCAAAAGATTTTCTTGAACTTGTGCTCAAATGGTTTGCATGCCAAGATTGGTTTTTAAGTTAAAATTTTTTGAAATGATGAAAAAAAAGGTTTAGATAATTTTCCCTAAGATTTTTAGGTATAAAAAATAAATGGGATACTATGTCTTCTTTTTCTTGCTATGCGGGATAAAATGAGTTTTGAGTTAAATATTTTGATATGAAAATAAGTTTTGTTTTCGACGTCGGTCACTGCTCCATTCGGGTTGCCGATGGTAGTTTAGGAAAAGGCCTAGCAGTGGTGTGTCGGTTTCGCCTTAGTGTCGCGTTTTTGACACGCCACAGGTAAGTGCTACCGGTGGCGCGTGGTAGACGCGCCACTACTAATTGTTGCACCAGCGGCGTTCCGTCACCACGCCACATGTGCGAGTTACCTGTGGCGTTCGAAACACACGCCATTAGTTTTAATTTCTAGTTAAAATTAAATTTGACGCTAATTCTGATGCCTCCCTCGTCCCTACCACAAACCAGATGTACATGCTATGTCCATTGTACAATCTAATATCGGATCTAACTGACAAAAGTTTATTGGAACAATACTCTTATTTGAGAAAAATCAGTGTTTTTAGAAAGCTTGAGAACCTCTACAATAGTTCTTTTGGTGCCATCTCTGAATTATGGCCAGTTTAGTGCCATTTTTACATCTATTCCTCTATTCTCAAATTATCCAGAACGTGCAGCAGTACCCTGGTGTACTAATTCTCCGAATCCTTTCCGTCGATCAACCATTACACTCTAGGGAATACGTAGAAGTTACCGGTGTGGCTCATCAATTTGGTTTCTGTTGAAGGTATAATTTGGCTACTAGGTATGTTTGGGCCAAATTAAAATGAATGACCTGGGATAGAATATTGATTGACATATATTGCTGTTTAGTTCAAGATGCAGGCTTGATAAAATCTAGAACAAATACCACGGCGCCATATCAAGCATACGAAGCTATTTATTCAAGGTCAATATTTGTAGTTTTGCATGCACTAGCAGCAGGCTGGCACAAGTCCTGGCCGGATTCAGATATAAGCTGAGCTGAAACACAGATGCCTAGGATGGACAAGTCCTAGCAAGTCTCGACCGGATCCCAGGCTGTAGACGTGTGGATTGCAGACTCTTCAGCCAAGCCACGTACGGAAGTGCACCAGGATTTCTATGGCTGTTACATTGTACGTACGGTAAAATAATTAAACTAGACCGGATCAATTAGAGATAGAAATATTTTATTCGGCTTGCATGCCAAGGAAACGATCCGTGTCCTGTACGCCAAAGACTAGGCTACATATATATAAAGGTACACGGCCGATTGTAGAACCCCCAATCAATCTTCAATAAAAATACATCTACTTCTTTTACGTACCTTTTTATTTATTGTTTTCTTCATAATTCTTCTTTGCCGAATCCTAGCAGCTCTAGGGTTTGGTCAATCTTTGCCGTTTTGCGCTGAAAAGCGGTCGTCTCTCCTCAACGAAAGCGAGGGGATCTTTGTTGCTTTCCTCGGAAAGCAATCGTTCATCGTCACGAAAGTACGACGGGTATCGTGGTGCTGCGCGGCAATTTTCCGTGGCAACAAAATTGGCGACTCCGCTGGGGACGAAGAACAAGAACATACACACGATGAACACCGTCATCAAGAACGGCAGCGACGTCGACCCCGACATCACCATCGCCGTTACCCTCGACGATCTGTCAGAAGAGGATCGGCGCAAGTTTGAACGGGAGCTTGAGGAAGAGATGGCTGAGGTGATGAAACTGAAGTTGGCTGGATACCAGAAGACCAGGAACGGCGTTGTCAACAAGGTAGCTACGCCGAGTCCTTCCAATTTACTCGGCGCTGAGGTAAAAAAGCCAACTGATGAAATTGCTAATCTTATTGATGTGTCCGTGGCTAGTAAACTTAGTGCTATAGATAATATATTTGATGAATTTAAGGAGCAGCTAGAAACTAGTCTATCTCGTAAAATTCGTTCGTCAGTGCTGCAAGTCAACGATGAATATTCTAAAACAAAGCTGATGCCTTTGGAGAACCGTGGATTTATTAATTTGCCTACATCTGATGCATCGGCTAATGTTGTCCAGCCTTACGTTCTTTTACCTGATTATCAAAGTGGCCGAAATTATATAAGTAGTTCGGCTAATCTTGAAAATTGTTTAGCTCCTCATGCTCGTTCGTTAGTGCAAACTGATAATGAATATTCTGTGCAAAGGCCGATATCTGTAGAAAATAATGGATTCATTACGTTGCCTAGTGATATTCACATGCCTGGTGCATCGGCTAATGGTACGCAGCCTCACGTTGCTTCGAATAGTAATCAGGGTGGCCGGAAGTATGCTAGCACTTCGGCCAATACTTTTGTTTATACTGTTGCTCATCCTACTATTTTAACTTTGGTTGTACCAAATTATCACAGCAATAACCGAAGTGCAATATTTAATTCTAATGTTGCACAGCAGCCTCACGTATTTTTAAGTGACGATCAAAGTGATGCAGGTGGCTGGAATTATGTGAGCAGTCCGGCTAATAATTATATGCCTAGCGTAGCTGCTCCTACTATATCAACTTTGGTGCCACAAAATTATTACAGCGATAACCGAAGTGGAGCCTTTAATTCTAATTTGCAGCAAGTTAGTTATCAGACGGTAGCATACAATACACCACCGCTGCCGCATGTCGGTACCGGGGTTCCGTACGAGCCGGTACCCTATTCATATGTTAGTGGCTCTCCGTTGCAAACACATGCTCCAATTTCATTGCCGGAGACTTCACCGCGTGCTAGCGTTTCATCTATTCCACAAACAAGTTCTTTACAGCCCAATGAAAGTTTTAAGGATAAGCTTGCTAGTATATTTAGAGAATTTGGTTTAGAGCCTGAGGGTAGAGCACGTTCATATCAAAATCCATACCCTGATTATTTTGACTCCACGCAAGAAAACCGTGCTAAGGAAGTTAAACAATATAGCCGGTTTGCAGATAACAGGGAAAAAGAAAAGGATAACCAGACGGTTAATGCTTTAGAATATGATGATTCGGCTAGTGAGGATGATGCTAACATAGGCGTAGCCGAGTGGGTTCAATCGCCGAAGTCAAAACCTTTTGCATGTCCTGCTTTGAAACCTACACCTGCTAAAAGAGAGGAAATAAAATATACTTTTGACGTTAGCAAGTGTGATAAGATTTTTGATATTTTACTGCAAGGAAAATTAATTAGGTTGAGAGAAGGTCATGTTATTCAATCTTCTGGAGAATTGGATAAAAGAGTTTATTATAAATATCACAATTCGTATTCTCACTCTACAAATGACTGCAATGTGTTTCGAAGACAGGTGCAATCGGCCATTAATGATGGACGATTGACATTCGAAGAGAGTATTAAGATGAAACTCGATGATGATCCTTTTCCTATCAACACGATCGAGTTTGAAAAAAAGAAAGTGCTTATTCGGTCGGATCAGGCCGAATCTACCAAAGGGAAAAATGTCATTGTCGATGATAGTGCTGCACCGAGGATGATCAAACCAAAAAATTCTGAAGTGGAGGCGGGGAAAGTCAATGAAAAAAAGAGACAAGCTCCACAAATAAAGCCGACAGTTAGCATGTTGTTGGAAAAATATACTTCACGCAAGACCTGCAATGTGTTTAATCGGTTTGGAAGTGTTAGGCGTCCTAGGTTTCCTTATGAACATGGTGGTCATGAGCGATGGAGAAGAAATTCGTATGATCAGCAGCCGTACTATCCAATGAAGTCGGCTTACTGGGGCTGCACACCTCCTATGTATACACAATTTTGTCCGAGGGATTTTTGTCCTTGGGCACCATACCATACAGGGCCAGCAGATTATTTTCAGCGACAGTGGATTCCCTCAGGACCTATGTACAGAGGACCGATGCATAAGAAAAGAGCTCGGTCTAATCGGGAAGTTCGACCACGTAATGCAACTATTATTCAAGGGAACCGATCACTGGTACGCAATACAGATTACAATAATTTGAAGGGTGGACGCAAGCATATTTGGGTCCCAGTGAGGCGTGCCGAAACTTGGCTTGTACAAAAATCAGATGATTTTGTTGCTTCTCATGGTCCGAAGCTTGGAGGAAGCCAATCAGATCAAGGTGTCGATGATAGTACAGAAACAAGCAACGCTGGTGCAGTAAGGTAAAATAATTAATATAGTGTTTGCATTGCCCGGTGAATTTCGTGCACCCGGAGCTTGAAGATGCTATGACCGATATATTATTCCAAGTATCGTCCTAAGAAGATATGGCAGGTATATTATTTGAAGTATCGCCGTAACCAGAATTTGGCTGGAATATTGTCTAAGATATCGTCCTGAGAAGATTGGCCGGTGTGTTCTTTGGACATCGCCCCGAGTATAATGATATCGTCGGTGAAGCGACGAAATCGTTCTAAGGTACGGTTTTATTGTTTTTGATAAATATTATTATACCAAAGACAGGGGGGCATGTGTTGAAGGTATAATTTGGCTACTAGGTATGTTTGGGCCAAATTAAAATGAATGACCTGGGATAGAATATTGATTGACATATATTGCTGTTTAGTTCAAGATGCAGGCTTGATAAAATCTAGAACAAATACCACGGCGCCATATCAAGCATACGAAGCTATTTATTCAAGGTCAATATTTGTAGTTTTGCATGCACTAGCAGCAGGCTGGCACAAGTCCTGGCCGGATTCAGATATAAGCTGAGCTGAAACACAGATGCCTAGGATGGACAAGTCCTAGCAAGTCTCGACCGGATCCCAGGCTGTAGACGTGTGGATTGCAGACTCTTCAGCCAAGCCACGTACGGAAGTGCACCAGGATTTCTATGGCTGTTACATTGTACGTACGGTAAAATAATTAAACTAGACCGGATCAATTAGAGATAGAAATATTTTATTCGGCTTGCATGCCAAGGAAACGATCCGTGTCCTGTACGCCAAAGACCAGGCTACCTATATATATAAAGGTACACGGCCGATTGTAGAACCCCCAATCGATCTTCAATAAAAATACATCTACTTCTTTTACGTACCTTTTTATTTATTGTTTTCTTCATAGTTCTTCTTTGCCGAATCCTAGCAGCTCTAGGGTTTGGTCAATCTTTGCCGTTTTGCGCTGAAAAGCGGTCGTCTCTCCTCCACGAAAGCGAGGGGATCTTTGTTGCATTGCTCGCAAAGCAATCGTTCGTCGTCACGAAAGTACGACGGGTATCGTGGTGCTGCGCGGCAATTTTCCGTGGCAACAGTTTCAACTTGACAACTTCTGATTATCTCCGTCAGGATCCGCAGGCCTTTCTCTTCTCTTCATTTTCTCTTTTTTTTTTGCGGGGTCTCTTCCGTGTTCCTTAGTTGCTCCCTTCCGTGTAACCCTCAATCAGCAGCAACCGCGTCATGCCTCCCACCCCCCTTCCTCCTACCAGGTCGGCATGACCAGGGGCGGCGAATGGAGAAATCGAGCGCCGGCGATACAGAGCTGCGGCGAGCCTGCGTGGCAGTCCTGGAATTATCGGGCCTTGAACGCTGGCGGGCAAACCATGAATTGTGGGTTGATTTCCGTATTTTTTAAGGGATTTGCTGAAAAGTTTTACGAGGTACGAGTCGTACTATATAGACTAGTAGAGATTAGAGATATGAAGGATTCCCGACTTGCATTTTACGGCTGTTAGAAATAAAAGCTACTAGGTGGACTAACTAGTATCCTATATTTAATTTGTTTGTAAAGTTGTACGTACAAGCTTTTCATCAAAGATACGAAATGTGAGTATCAATTATCAAAACATCATACAAAGCACATGGTACGGGAATACTGAGCAAGCTGCCCGCTAAGATCCGAAATACAGCTGTTGCAAACCCGAAGACCAAGTAATTAATCCTGATTCTTTAATTCGACAAACCAGGATGCACAAAAACAAAACAATATCGTTATATATTATTACCCTCTAAACGCTGAAAGACATACGGGTGCTGCAGGCGCGATCTGCCTGAACTCTTCGTTGACATCTTAGTTGGCTCTATTGTTGACGTCCCTCCTCGATAACAATGAGGTCCAGCCAAATAGTGAAACAGTCGGACTTTAGATGCTCAGACTTTTCGAATTCCTCCCTCTCAATGAACCTTGAGTAGCCCATATAGGAACGATAACTAGGCATCTCAGTAATCTGCCTTGTACAAACATGTCTAGGATCTTGCCTGTCAACCTCGTGAATGAAACTGAATTCCGCGTGCACTTTCACAGGGCGCGCAACATCCTGAATCAGGGCCGGTCCTAAGATTTCAAGGGCCCGGGGCGAGATTATAATTTGGGGCCCTTAGTATAGACAAATATATGGTAGTAAAATGGAAATCAAATAAGAGAAATGAGACGCAAATTTTAAGGTGGAAAACCCTTGCTAACTCTTGACTTGTCATTTAAAGGAGTAGTAATATTTTCTTTTCTAATATGTCTCTTCTCTACTAATGTGTCCCTTGCTTTGTTAGCAAGATTAGCCTAATTTCTTGGGTCATAAATATCCACACGAACTGGTTTCTCAAAAACACTAGCATATTATGTAGAAAATAAATTAAATATGTGCTCATGATCACTCACATTGTTATCAGCCGTCAATAATATTATCTTCTATACGAATCTCATCTTTCAGATTAACATGACTTCGTTCCCCCACATGAACTATCGTCAATTTGTGTGGATTTGTCTAACCGCTCGTGTTAATCTTCAAAAATTGTGAGGGGACCATCTCTTTCAGTCTTTCTTTTCGCATTCCTGAATAGAGGCTTCATAACGACGCTACAAACAATAAAAATTAGTAATTCAAATTAGGGCATAAACCTACAGAAGAATTAGGGAGGTTGAAAATTAATCAAATACCTGCCGGTGGCGCGGCGCCTTGGGCGATCCGGAATGCAACGACGAAGTACGGAATCAGCCGACTCGCCGAGCTGTTGCGCTGCGGCAGGCGAGCGACGGCCGATGCGTTTTGGTTTTCCTATCAGACGCGAAAAGCCGATGCGATCGAATCGCGCTGTGATGTAAATTGTAGTGCTCGCAAGTCGCGACGGACAGGACGTTCAGACTGATCGTATTCCCCGTGCAGGCGTGCAGCTACGAGGGCAAAGATTTCAGGCCCAACTGCTAAGCGACACGCCACCACAGCCTTTTTAAGCTAATTGATTTTTCTTTTTTACATTCACATAACTAAGCCTAGTTACACATACACGGGAGGGCCCCCAAAATTTCTGGACCCGGGGCGGCCGCCCCTCTCGCCCCCCGCCAGGACCGGCCCTGTCCTGAATGAGAGCGAAATATACAGATATGAAGTCGGCATCCTCCGGGGCTTGACCACCCGGGCAGATCTGCATCGCCCAGAGAAAGCCTCCAACCATGAATGGGCAGGACTCCAGTACCCTGCCAGTGGGCAGGTCTTTGGCGCGAGAGTAGCCGACGATCTCGAGCAGGTGGAAACCGCTATGCTCGCCGGTGACGGCAGTGGTTGATGCCCAAGTCGGCGACGGCATGGCAAGCAACTCACGTTTGCTTTTTTCCTCCTCTCCTTCGTCCAACTGACCTACTACGATATAGGGTTGCAGTGCGAAAGCGGGATTGGCCGATTGGTTCGTGGACTGCCTTTTGATAAGCTTATTTGTTAAGATACGGAGCTACCTAGAATTCAACCAATCGAGCCGTTAAAAAAGAATCAAAAGAGTAGATAGGAGATACACCTTAGAAAACGAAATTCCTCTAAAAATACAAACATACCTTAAAACACTTACCTTAAATTTGGCAGTGCAGGAGATTAAGCAGAACACTACTTTCTTATGCCAGTTTTAAATAAAACTAGCACAATGGCCATAATTCGCTACGTGGAAATTTAACTTTAACTCTAGTTGCAATGAATTAGGGTTGGCTGGGACGCTGGGTTAACATAATGTGAACGTCCGTGCTCTATCACAGAGAGGAGTGCGACGGTGAAGACAAACGACCGGTGGATGCAATCGCCAGTGAAGCATGATGTCGCGTCACACACTAACACACATTGTACACATACTCTAACGCAGCATTCGCCCATCTGTTGCTATCACCGCAATTGAGGTGCAAATGTTGTCATATTATTTATCTGACTGGAAATTTAATTACAAAATTGCAAATATACATGTATTTTGATTGAGTCCGCATCATGAGGGACTGCCCGTGCATTTCCACGGTATAAAGAAAAATGTGAATACACTGATCAAACAACAGTTCTAATTCGGAAACATGGTTCAAACATGACACCTAATTATTATTTTTTTGGAGAATCGCCTAAGTTTTTTTTTTAGATATGGGGAATCGCCCAAGTTCTTTTTTAGAGAGAACTCCACCTCTTTATTCAAACTTCAGGGTTATAACACGCACACCATCAGGTGGAGATTAGAGCCATACATGGCTACCCACTGGTGCAGAAACAGAACTCCTGGCCAGCCAATGTGCATTTATATTTGCATTTCTATGCTCATGGACAAACTCTGCAATATCGAGACGCCCCGGAAGCTCCCAAGAACATGCCACATACTCCCAGCGAGCCACTGTTGAAATACCCGACACCGACACCGAGTAGTTTTTTTGATGTTGCAGCATCGACCTTGACTTTTGATAGTCCTACTGGCGGTGGATCCACTTCGGCCCAGCATGTGGCTTTGCTTGTTCGGCTCTTGTGCATGAGCCGTCAAGCAGAGATCATCCAAGAACCTCTCAATAGAACTATGCGTCCACAGCAGGCACTGAAAGATGCTTTCATGGATCGCCTTGCGCCTCGTGTGTCACAACACCCATGGCGTGAGTACAACTCTAACCAGCTGGTTTTCGGGTAGTGCATGAAATACCGCAGCTAGCCACCCTCCTGCGGAAGGTTCCTGGATGTTTGCAATCAGTGATATCATCCGAAGCTAGAGCCCAAACCGGCGTCGCCTTGTTGCACTCCAACAGAGAGTGACTTATTGAGATGTGAAACTATACTATTCATAATTCTGGTAATAAATGGCTGTGTGTATCACTCGATGCAGAGGCCGGGACATCCCCATTTCTAAAAAAATATCGTCTGTTGGAGTCGGACCCGTGTACGATTTCTTAGCGGGCCAGCCATTGGTATTTCAAATTAGAGAAAAACTAAGAATATACTGATGGAAATCTAACTCCGCACGACCCCGACGCAGATAGAGTGCGTAGCCACTGGGCTGCGCTCGGGTTCATGTTAGTCTTTTTTTATTGTTCTATTGTTTCATGTTTTCTGTTTTCGTTTCTTATTCTGTTTTCTTTATTTAATTTTCCATTTTTATGGTTCACTTATTTCCTCTTCAAATGGTTCTAGTTTTAAAAATGTTCATTTTAAATTCGGTAATATATGAAAACTGTCCATTTTTAAATTGTTTCAGTTTTTGAAAATGATTCGATTTAAAAAACGGTTGCTATTTTTAGAAAATGGTTCAATTTTAAGAAATGGTTTCGATTTTCTATAATAGTTTCGACTTTTGAAAATGATTCTTTTTTATAAATGGTTCATTTTTTTGAAGTTTATTTTATTTTTTGAAAATGGTTCTGATTTTAAAAAATGATTCCACTTTTTAAAAATGCTTCTGATTTGAAAATGTTCTTTTTTAAATGGTTCAGTTTTTCAAATTATTTTATTTTTGAAAATGGTTCTGATTTTAAAAATAGTTCCGATTTCTGAAAATGTTCCTTTTTAAAAATGGCCGATTTTGAAAAAAAAAATCATTGTTAAAAATGGTTTCCATTTGGAAAAATATTCATTTTTTAAAGTGGTTCATTTTTCGTAAAATGTTTATTTTGATATTTTCACGTTTGATAATTTCTCAAAAATCAAAAACATTTTTAAAAACTGTACATTTGAAAAATTGAACCTGATTAAAACCTGGATATTTTTAAATTTACACATTTTTATATTTATAAAATGAAAAAAAAAAATGAAAACGAAATAGAAAAACCGTTCAAATATTGTTTAGGAAACATGAAAAATAATAGAGAATAAAACATGAAAGTAATCAAAAAACCTTACATGGGCCGGCCCATGTGGGGGTATCGAGTGAGCGAGCGTTGGCAGTGAAGGCGAGTCGTATCCCTCGACTCGCTAAGAGCAATAGGTAGGGGATCCCCTCTTAAGTTCTACACATTCCGCTAAAACAATCTTAAGTTCTACACATAGAAAGACCACAGTATACCATATACATGGATATATGAACACATAGACTAAATCTATTTGCAGAAAATACTGGGTCTGAATCTAGCTCCACGCCTGTACAAGAGAAGCCATGAAAACCAGAGGGAACACCTCTGATCATGGAAATTTCCCCTTTGAAGGCGTTCACAAATAAGGTAGGGTCGTTAGCGTTTAAACTCGCTCTAAAAAAATGCGACTTGGAACATTAGACGGCCCTCCAAGCAACTTTGATAGAAGAATTTCGGTGAGTACGCATGAGGGAGCGGGCGCTTGCACTCGAACTCGAGACCTCGTGGGCAGGGAGGTATCAACACCTTTTAGCCATCCGGGATATGCCTCGGTTCTCGAAACTCGTTCTGAAACAAGCAGAAATGGGTGACGTTGGCATTCGAAGTCGAGACCTCGGGGCACGGAGATATCAACACCTCCTAGCCATCCGGGATATGCCTCGGTTCTCGAAACTCGTTCTAAAACGAGCAGAAATGGGTAAAAGGGGAGACAGAGCAGTCTCAACTCTGTAGCTTTAATAAACATTGCGACTGCTCCATGGCAAGGAGATACAATATGTGGACAGTGAGTCCTTCTGATCATCTTATGCAGATCATCTCTATGCTGGGAAGGATCCCAGGAAATCCATCCAGAACCACTTTGGATGAGGAGGAAGGAAGGATTAGGAGACAGTGTTTCCATCTCTGTCCAAATCCAAAACCTCTAAAAGTGACGCAAAAATAACTCAAGTTAACTGTATCGAACGGCTTTCCAATGTCCAGGTTTAGGAAGATAAGAGGATGCTTTTTTAATGAGCATCCTTGATCAGATTTGACATATAGGATTTGTTCTTGAGTACACCTTTTCGTGATGAAAGCACTCCGACAGGATGTGACTTATTTCTTCAGCTCAGAAGCAAGCATGGCCAACAGCTTGCACAAAATCTTGCCAATACTTTGCATTAGGTTAATAATCCTGAAATCAGAAGACAAACTGAAATCACCCTTCTTGGGAATAAGAACAAGGTTTGTAGGTTTAGAAGATGGCACAGGTCCCCTCTTTTCATGTGCACTTTGTCGAGCAGAATATAAGATTTGACAAGTTCCCAACACTTTTTTAAAAAAGCTACCAGTGAACACATCAGGCCGATGCATCTTTTCCCCTTACAAATCAAAGACAAAAGCCCACGACTCGTCGGTCGAAAAATCAACATCAAGGTGGAGATAAGTTCAGAGCAGGGAGCCACAGTACGCAAGTCCTAGTTCAGATACAGATTTCTTGAAGCAGATTGGCTTTTGCACCATAGTCGGTTTATTCGCCAGTTGGATCCACCAGCTATGGAATGCGATTCTTCCTCATAGTACGGTTTGCAGTGATTGGTAGAGCATGTTTTCTCGTCCATAATAGAAAAAAACACAGAGTACGAAGGTGCAGAATGATGGCCCGACAGAGTAGGAAGCTCATGAAAACAGGACTCACATTATTTGTCGCTTGCATTTTAAATGCCGTCAGCATGCAAAAGCTAAGAAGTGCACTAACTGGTATCCTATATTGATTTTCATTGTAAATTTGAACTCCGTACAAGATTTACATCAAAGAAACAAAATGTCGAACATCAAAAAGTATGATACATAGCACATGGTACTTAATAGTGAGCAAACTCGCGGGTTACACGGAGATCGGAAATACAGACAAAGCAAATCCGCAAGACAAACTAATCCTGATTCTTGAATTCCTTAAACCAGGATGCAGAAAAACAAAACAATATCGATATTACCTAAACGCTGACAGACACACGAGGTGCTGCATCTTGTGCAATCTGATTGACATCTTGGTTGGCTCTAGTGTTGACGTCCTTCCTCGCTGACGATGAGGTCCAACCGAACGGTGAAACAGTCGGACTTGAGATGCTCGGACTTTTCGAATACCTCCCTTGCAATGAACCAGGGGCAGCACAGAAGGGAACCGCTACGCGTTTCATTAATCTGCATTGTACGAACATATGCAGGATCTTGCCTTTCATCCTCATCGATGAAAGTGAACAGAGCGCGCACTCTCACAGGGTGCGGAACATCCTGCATGAGACCGAAAGATGCAGATATAAAGTCGGCATCCTCCGGGGTTTTACCATTCGGGTAGATCTGCATAGCCCAACGATAGCCTCCAACCATGAATGGCCATGACTCCAGTCCCAAGCCGGTGGGCATGTCTTTGGCGCGCGAGTAGCCGACGATCTCGAACAGGTGGAACCCGATGTGCTCGCCGGTGGCGGCAGCGGATGATGCCCAACTCGGCGACGGCATAGCAAGCAACTCACGTTTGTTGAGTTTTCCTCTCTTTCGTCCAGCTTGATCAGACGATATAGGGTTGCTGCCAAAGCGGGATTGGCGGATTGGTTAGTTAAGCTGGTTTGTTAAGATACGGACCTACGAAATGCGTAAAATACAACCAATCGAGCTGTTACAAACAGAATTCATCGATTCCGCCCGCCCATGCCGGCGGGCCTGGCGGCTAGCGCGTAATCGCTTTGAAGCAAGATTTTTCGTGGGCATTCATGGCGGCCGCTTCCATTCACGTTATTGCTTTGCATGGCCTGTCAGTGATGTTATTTCCAATCATGGGCCAAACTGGTTCCGTTAGTGACAGAACGAGGTGTCCGGTAAATAAACTTTCACTGACCGATCCCTCAAAACAAATAAAACTTTCACTGACCTCGCTAAAATTCTTGACGAAGTCTAATGTGTCACTTCCACGGACAACAATTTCTACTACATATTGTTGGGCGACTATCACTTGAAGTGTCGTTAAAATCATTAAAGATGATAAACTAAAATCCTAATGAAACAAATTTTGAAATTTCAGATAATTTAAGAAATTATTTAACACGTGCACAACTCAAATTTTAAATAGGTTTTGGCCCAAATAAATATTAATAAAGTTCTTTCAATGTTTTCTCATATATCATGATCAAGTGAATGAGATGAAATAGTTTGGTCAAAGTTCACCTTTGTCAAAAAGGTTTTATCAAAAGTCAAACAACTCAAATTAATTCATTACGTCCAAATGATAACCAAAAGTTTTTCTTGAACTTGTGCTCAAATGGTTTGCATGCCAAGATTGGTTTTTAAGTTAAAAATATTTTAAATGATGAAAAAAAAGTTTAGATAATTTTCCCTAAGATTTTTAGGTATAAGAAAATAAATGGGATACTATGTCTTCTTTTTCTTGCTATGCGGGATAAAATGAGTTTTGAGTTAAATATTTTTGTTAGAATACGTGTATTCATAGGAGTTAGAGATAGACTAGTATTAGACCTTCTTGTACTCCAAGTTTACCTCTCTCCTTGTACCACTATATATACCCCATGAGGGTCATGGCAATACAATAACAAAGATTAGGGTTTCATATTTTCCAAGTGGTATCAGAGCCGAAGGATTCGGCGATCCGCTGCGCTCCCGGGGCAGCACCGTCGCAGCGTCAATCGGATCAACAGCCGCAATCTTGCGGCAACGTGCAGTTTGAGCAGATTGGTTTGAGATCGATTCGTGAGATCCAATCTACAAGATCGTATTTACAGTCAGTGGCGGCGCCGATTCCTAATCGTCGAGTTCCGCGAAGCATCTGCTATTCGCCGAGTAATTTTATTCGGATTGATCGGAAGCATTGGCGGCGGTTCGTGGCGACCTAGCGCGAGGCGGTGTCCAGGTTGTGTTGCGACACGAGGGCTGGCTCGATCCGAGCATCATGATGGCGTGGCCAGAGGAGCTGCGCGTGATGACATTGGAGTACTAGATCGATCCGAGGATTCAGTCTAGAGGAGACAAGTGCTGCTGCTACGTGATATACTTTATTCTCACGTGAAGTGAAGGCAAGTTGAATTTTATATCTTACATTGCTACATCCACCCAATCCCAATTCCCAGGTGCTATTTAATTCAGTTATTATGGTCCGACGTTATAGATTCTATTAAGAGTCGTTTTTATCTGATTTGTTTCGTCAAGTCAAGATGCGGATTATTTTAGCACAGATGGACAAAGTGAACAATTTGTTTTCAGCCCGAGAATTGACCCATGCTCTATCCCGGTCCCAATACCGGTTCTATCCGCACCACCTATGTTCGATGATTTGCCGCTGAGATGATCATCGTTTTGATATTCAGTTCAATGTGAAGTTTGTTGAGTTGTCTGCAGTTTAGTCTCAACGTTAAGGCGGTTTTATTGCGGCGTTCTACAACGGCTCGTTCGTTTATTGGGTTATCATATTTGAAGGCTGAAAGTTCAAGTAAGTTTTATGATTGTTCATATTCAATGAAATTTACATGGGAGTGGATGCAAATTCGAGATATTATATTGTTGCAATTTTATGAAGAACACAATTCAGTTACCAGAAAAAATTATTACGGAGGAGGTGTTTTTTAAGCCTGTTGGTAGCCTGCATATACTTTTCTCTCCAGTATTTTGCTGTTATGCATGTGAAGGTTTTATTCAGTTCGTGATGAGGATCAGTTATGGTGCAAGGAGATTTGTTTTCTGCTAGATACTACAACATTTAGTACTGTTCAGCTTTCGGTACAATTCAGTTGTCTTTGCTCTTTTATGAGGGGTCTATTGCAGAGTTGATGCTCCGTTGCACGTTGAGCAGGTTCCATCCGACAGTTGTTCTACAGGGACAGATTTTGACCATGTCATGGATTTTTCATTACCGTCGGCAGTTTTTGGTGTACATGATGTCATCCACACCATATGCTCTTGCATGAGTATTGTTTGCCGAGGTTTGTGCTTTGTGGCACATTTAGATTCCATGAGATGAGTTCTTCACATTGTTATGTGCACCATGATGTTGCACTATGAGCTATGCGCTCGTTCAGGCACCACAGGAGATACGATGACTTATGTCATTTGATGATTGGGCAGTTTTTCCAGTTTTGGAGGTCAGTGGCACAGATTCAGACTTTTATTGGGTTTTATGGGAAACCCAAGTTTCGTTCGTCTGCTTTGTTGACAGCTGTGCTGTTTTCCGTACGACCTACCGTTGATTTGCTCAATATGACTTCGAGAGAAGTTTATTCGTCCTATGGAAGTTTGAAGACACAAGGTTTACTTGTGCTGAATTTAATTGAGGAGTTGATACTATCTATGACTGTTATAGAGGATTCGTCTCAAGGTGGAGTGTTATTTTTCTTGTGCTCCGAATCCTAATCCCGTTTTACCATATATGGAGTCCTACCGGAATAAGTCATGTCTACAACTCCGTTTCGTGTCCGCCAAGACAGAGAGTTGTTTGCCCCCATATATAGTTCCATGTAGTCATAGAATAGATTGTGAGATTGAGAGAGATCCACCAGATCCATAGCACGAGAAGGGTTTGTCCTCTCGTGCATTGTAATACTCCTCCCGGATATAGTTATACGCCTTCGTGCGTTCCGTGGTTTTTTCCCGTAAGGGTTTTCCACGTTAAATCTGTGTTCTTGTTCTTTGTTTGATCCAGTCGCAATCGTCCGTTTCACTCCCGCTACGACTGAGGGGGAGTGTTAGAATACGTGTATTCATAGGAGTTAGAGATAGACTAGTATTAGACCTTCTTGTACTCCAAGTTTACCTCTCTCCTTGTACCACTATATATACCCCATGAGGGTCATGGCAATACAATAACAAAGATTAGGGTTTCATATTTTCCACAATTTTGATATGAAAATAAGTTTTGTTTTCGACGTCGGTCACTGCTCCATTCGGGTTGCCGATGGTAGTTGGTCCATTGAGATCGACGCGTCGACCTTCGGGTTGCCACTAGTAGGAAAAGGCCTAGCAGTGGCGTGTCGTGGTAGATGCGCCACTACTAAGTGTTGCATCAGCGGCGTTCCGTCAGCACGCCACATGTGCGAGTTACCTGTGGCGTTCGAAACACACGCCATTAGTTTTAATTTCTAGTTAAAATTAAATTTGACGCTAATTCTGATGCCTCCCTCGTCCCTACCACAAACCAGATGTACATGCTATGTCCATTGTACAATCTAATATCGGATCTAACTGACAAAAGTTTATTGGAACAATACTCTGATTTGAGAAAAATCAGTGTTTTTAGAAAGCTTGAGAACCTCTACAATAGTTCTTTTGGTGCCATCTCTGAATTATGGCCAGTTTAGTGCCATTTTTACATCTATTTCTCTATTCTCAAATTATCCAGAACGTGCAGCAGTACCCTGGTGTACTAATTCTCCGAATCCTTTCCGTCGATCAACCATTACACTCTAGGAATACGTAGAAGTTACCAGTGTAGCTCATCAATTTGGTTTCAACTTGACAACTTCTGATTATCTCCGTCAGGATCCGAAGGCCTTTCTCTTCTCTTCATTTTCTCTTTTTTTTTTGCGGGGTCTCTTTCGTGTTCCTTAGTTGCTCCCTTCCATGTAACCCCCAAGC
Organism: Poa pratensis; assembly: GCA_947311845.1. Lineage (NCBI taxonomy): Eukaryota > Viridiplantae > Streptophyta > Magnoliopsida > Poales > Poaceae > Poa > Poa pratensis. The sequence goes on along the minus strand of CAMZMU010000076.1, from coordinate 38,412,239 downwards.
AGCAGCAACCGCGTCATGCCTCCCACCCCCTTCCTCCTACCAGGTCGCCATGACCAGGGGCGGCGAATGGAGAAGTCGAGCGCCGGCGATACAGAGCTGCGGCGAGCCTGCGTGGCAGTCCTGGAATTAGCGGGCCTTGAACGCTGGCGGGCAAACCATGAATTGTGGGTTGATTTCCGTATTTTTTAAGGGATTTGCTGAAAAGTTTTACGAGGTACGAGTCGTACTATATGGACTAGTAGAGATTAGAGATATGAAGGATTCCCGACTTGCATTTTACGGTTGTTAGAAATAAAAGCTATGAGGTGGACTAACTAGTATCTTATATTTAATTTGTTTGTAAAGTTGTACGTACAAGCTTTTCATCAAAGATACGAAATGTGAGTATCAATTATCAAAACATCATACAAAGCACATGGTACGGGAATACTGAGCAAGCTGCCCGCTAAGATCCGAAATACAGCTGTTGCAAACCCGAAGACCAAGTAATTAATCCTGATTCTTTAATTCGACAAGCCAGGATGCACAAAAACAAAACAATATCGTTATATATTATTACCCTCTAAACGCTGAAAGACATACGGGTGCTGCAGGCGCGATCTGCCTGAACTCTTCGTTGACATCTTAGTTGGCTCTATTGTTGACGTCCCTCCTCGATAACAATGAGGTCCAGCCAAATAGTGAAACAGTCGGACTTTAGATGCTCAGACTTTTCGAATTCCTCCCTCTCAATGAACCTTGAGTAGCCCATATAGGAACGATAACTAGGCATCTCAGTAATCTGCCTTGTACAAACATGTCTAGGATCTTGCCTGTCAACCTCGTCAATGAAACTGAATTCCGCGTGCACTTTCACAGGGCGCGCAACATCCTGAATGAGAGCGAAATATACAGATATGAAGTCGGCATCCTCCGGGGCTTGACCACCCGGGCAGATCTGCATCGCCCAGAGAAAGCCTCCAACCATGAATGGGCAGGACTCCAGTACCCTGCCAGTGGGCAGGTCTTTGGTGCGGGAGTAGCCGACGATCTCGAGCAGGTGGAACCGGCTATGCTCGCCGGTGACGGCAGTGGTTGATGCCCAAGTCGGCGACGGCATGGCAAGCAACTCACGTTTGCTTTTTTCCTCCTCTCCTTCGTCCAACTGACCTACCACGATATAGGGTTGCAGTGCCAAAGCGGGATTGGCCGATTGGTTCGTGGACTGCCTTTTGATAAGCTTATTTGTTAAGATACGGAGCTACCTATAAATCAACCAATCGAGCCGTTAAAAAAGAATCAAAAGAGTAGATAGGAGATACACCTTAGAAAACGAAATTCCTCTAAAAATACAAACATACCTTAAAACACTTACCTTAAATTTGGCAGTGCAGGAGATTAAGCAGAACACTACTTTCTTATGCCAGTTTTAAATAAAACTAGCACAATGGCCATAATTCGCTACGTGGAAATTTAACTTTAACGCTAGTTGCAATGAATTAGGGTTGGCTGGGACGCTGGGTGAACATAATGTGAACGTCCGTGCTCTATCACAGAGAGGAGTGCGACGGTGAAGACAAACGACCGGTGGATGCAATTAACCCTGTGCATTCCCGATTTAAGCCGGTTTGCACGGTTTGCTCAAACCAGACTGTTTCACACGGTTTGACACGGTTTGACACGGTGTGAACTGTTTAGCTAGCACGTGAGATGACGGTGTGGTCCGGGCCGGTTACATGGTCTAAATGGTTTGGGACCAGTGCTACAGCAGAAAAGGACTGCACAAAGGGACTGCGCTCGTCGCGCTCAGGAAGGCCGGGGTCGGCCTCGACGCTGGCGACGGCCCTGCCAAGAGCGTGCTGGTCACCGCGGCCTGGGACAGCTTCGTTGTGGCCTCGGCGCTGACGAGGCGCTGGACTAGGGCACGGCCGAGGGCGCCGCGCTGCGTGGCGCGTCGTCGGTGCGGAAGAACGACGCGGTGGTCGGCGTTCAAGCCGGCGCGGGCGGACGCCCGCGGCGTGGTGTTGGACCTCACCTCGTGCATCGCGTCCGTCGCCGTCGTGGTGCTGCAGTGGCTGTGCTTCTTGAAGAAACGGCCGCCCGCGACGAGAAGGCGCCGTCGGCGGTCGCCTGCCGCCGACGAGAAGGCGCCATCGCCTCTCCAGGCTCCAGCATCCGCCAATCCCTCGACAACGGCGAGGCAGCCACGACGGCCGCGTACGAGCGCGCTGGACGGACACCGGCGAGGCTGCCGGGACGGCAGATCGGACGGGCACTGGCGAGGCAGCCGCGACGGCCGCGTATGAGCGCGCTGGAGGCGGCGAGGCCGAGGCAGGGGAGGCTGGGCTGGACTCACGCCAGCGGCGTCGCGCTCGGAGCAGGGACGCTGAAGGTAGCCGCCGCCGAGCAGGCCGCCATGGTTGCGTGCGATGCGGGAGTTGCGTGCGAGATGCGGCTGATGACTGTTTGGTCGGTTTCGCTGGGTCCAACCCGTCTCAAACCAGCTAAGTAAAATATTAATACGATTTGACTGGTTTAGTGCGACGACACCGGCATAAACCGCTGATCCGGTGCGGTGCGGGTCGGTCTGCTGGTTTGGCTGGTTTGAGACCAAACTATGCCCAGGTTTAGATGCAATCGCCAGTGAAGCATGATGTCGCGTCACACACTAACACACATTCTACACATACTCTAACGCAGCATTCGCCCATCTGTTGCTATCACCGCAATTGAGGTGCAAATGTTGTCATATTATTGGCTGACAGGAAATTTAATTACAAAATTGCAAATATACATGTATTTTGATTGAGTCCGCATCACGAGGGACTGCCCGTGCGTTGCCACGGTATAAAGAAAAATGTGAATACACTGATCAAACAACAGTTCTAATTCGGAAACATGGTTCAAACATGACACCTAATTATTATTATTTTGGAGAATCGCCTAAGTTTTTTTTAGATATGGGGAATCGCCCAAGTTCTTTTTTAGAGAGAGCTCCACCTCTTTATTCAAACTTCAGGGTTATAACACGCACACCATCAGGTGGAGATTAATGCCATACATGGCTACCCACTGGTGCAGAAACAGAACTCCTGGCCAGCCAATGTGCATTTATATTTGCATTTCTATGCTCATGGACAAACTCTGCAATATCGAGACGCCGCGGAAGATCCCAAGAACATGCCACATACTCCCAGCGTGCCACTGTTGAAATACCCGACACCGACACCGAGTAGTTTTTTTGATGTTGCAGCATCGACCTTAACTTTTGATAGTCCTACTGGCGGTGGATCCACTTCGGCCCAGCAGGTGGCTTTGCTTGTTCGGCTCTTGTGCATGAGCCGTCAAGCAGAGATCATCCAAGAACCTCTCAACAGAACTATGCGTCCACAGCAGGCACCGATAGATGCTTTCATGGATCGCCTTGCGCCTCGTGTTTCACAACACCCATGGCGTGAGTACAACTCTAACCAGCTGGTTTTCGGGTAGTGCATGAAATACCGCAGCTAGCCACCCTCCTGCGGAAGGTTCCTGGATGTTTGCAATCAGTGATATCATCCGGAGCTAGAGCCCAAACCGGCGTCGCCTTGTTGCACTCCAACAGAGAGTGACGCCAGGAGTCCGGGGCACCGCAGATTATACATGAACTATGTGTCGCCATGTTTCCACGATGGAGTAGGTCAGCTGAAGATAAGGACTTCCTTGCCTTGCGAGCCGCCCCAAAGTTTTAAAGGTACCTTAACTCGTCAAAACATGGAGATTCACCCAAGTGGTGATTGCATCGTGAAGAAGCCAATATGTTGTTGGGCCAGCCTAGAAGCATGTTTCTTCTTGGCTGGCCCAGCAGCAAGTTGAAAGTCTGATGGCAATCTACCACGACATAGTGACGAAGCCACCACGTGTGATGGCAGTAGAACGATGTTCCCTTAAGGGGAAATACTATATATCGTCTGTTGGGAATTGGTTGAATGGGGTAGACAAAAAGACCAAGGATAGGATTCGCATTGGCGTGTCAGCTATATGTTGGTCTATTTGGAACAGTATGAACAATCTTATTTTTAACAGGAAGAAAACTTTTCATGTCTTACAGGTTATCCATATGGCGGTGCACTGGATCCAGCTATGGGCTTTCCTGCTTCCTTTGGACCGGCGGGATCTTATGGTTTCTGGATGCACGAGACTCCTTATGATGGCACAGGAGTTTTTCTCCTGGCATACGGGGCAGCATATTAGTCGACTTTCACAGTTTGCTTTTTGGCTGCTTTTTAGCTTCGTCTAGACCGGTTGAGGCTTGTCTCGATCCTTTTGTGACTTATTGAGATGTAAAACTATACTATTCATAATTCTGGTAATAAATGGCTATGTGCATCACTCGATGCAGAGGCCGGGACATCCCCATTTCTAAAAAAAATATCGTCTGTTGGAGTCGGACCCGTGTACGATTGCTTAGCGGGCCAGCCATTGGTATTTCAAATTAGAGAAAAACTAAGAATATACTGATGGAAATCAAACTTCGCATGACCCCGACGCAGATAGAGTGCGTAGCCACTGGGCTGCGCTCGGGTTCGTGTTAGTCTTTTTTTATTGTTCTATTGTTTCATGTTTTCTGTTTTCGTTTTTTATTCTATTTTCTTTATTTAATTTCCCGTTTTTATGGTTCACTTATTTCCTCTTCAAATGGTTCTAGTTTTCAAAAATGTTCATTTTAAATTCGTTAATATATGAAAACTGTCCATTTTTAAATTGTTCTGGTTTTTGAAAATGATTCGGATTTAAAAAACGGTTGCTATTTTTTGAAAATTGTTCAATTTTAAGAAATGGTTTCGATTTTCTATAATAGTTTCGACTTTTGAAAATGATTCTTTTTTATAAATGGTTCAATTTTTTTGAAGTTTATTTTATTTTTTGAAAATGGTTCTGATTTTAAAAAATGATTCCACTTTTTAAAAATGGTTCTGACTTGAAAATGTTCTTTTTTAAATTGTTCAGTTTTTCAAAAAATGCTTGATTTTTTAAAATGGTTCCGATTTCTGAAAATGTTCCTTTTTAAAAATGGTTCCGATTTTGAAAAAAATCATTGTTAAAAATGGTTTCGATTTGTAAAAACTGTACATTTGAAAAATTGAACCTGATTAAAACCTGGATATTTTAAAATTTACACATTTTTATATTTATAAAATGTAAAAAATAAATGAAAACGAAATAGAAAAAACCGTTCAAATATTGTTTAGGAAACATGAAGAATAATAGAGAATAAAACATGAAAGTAATCAAAATACCTTACATGGGCCGGCCCATGTGGGGGTATCGAGTGAGCGAGCGTTGGCAGTGAAGGCGAGTCGTATCCCTCGACTCGCTAAGAGCAATAGGTAGGGGATCCCCTCTTAAGTTCTACACATTCCGCTAAAACAATCTTAAGTTCTACACATAGAAAGACCACAGTATACCATATACATGGATATATGAACACATAGACTAAATCTATTTGCAGAAAATACTGGGTCTGAATCTAGCTCCACGCCTGTACAAGAGAAGCCATGAAAACCAGAGGGAACACCTCTGATCATGGAAATTTCCCCTTTGAAGGCGTTCACAAATAAGGTAGGGTCGTTAGCGTTTAAACTCGTTCTAAAAAAATGCGACTTGGAACATTAGACGGCCCTCCAATCAACTTTGATAGAAGAATTTCGGCGAGTACGCACGAGGGAGCAGGCGCTTGCACACGAACTCGAGACCTCGTGGGCAGGGAGGTATCAACACCTTCTAGCCATCCGGGATATGCCTCGGTTCTCGAAACTCGTTCTGAAACAAGCAGAAATGGGTGACGCTGGCACTCGAAGTCGAGACCTCGCGGGCACGGAGGTATCAACACCTCCTAGCCATCCGGGATATGCCTCGGTTCTCGAAACTCGCTCTGAAACGATCAGAAATGGGTAAAAGGAGAGACAGAGCAGTCTCAACTCTGTAGCTTTAATAAACATTGCGACTGCTCCATGGCAAGGAGATACAATATGTGGACAGTGAGTCCTTCTGATCATCTTATGCAGATCATCTCTATGCTGGGAAGGATCCCAGGAAATCCATCCAGAACCACTTTGGATGAGGAGGAAGGAAGGATTAGGAGACAGTGTTTCCATCTCTGTCCAAATCCAAAACCTCTAAAAGTGACGCAAAAATAACTCAAGTTAACTGTATCGAATGGCTTTGCAATGTCCAGGTTTAGGAAGATAAGAGGATGCTTTTTTAATGAGCATCCTTGATCAGATTTGACATATAGGATTTGTTCTTGAGTACACCTTTTCGTGATGAAAGCACTCCGACAGGGTGTGACTTATTTCTTCAGCTCAGAAGCAAGCATGGCCAACAGCATGCACAAAATCTTGCCAATACTTTGCATTAGGTTAATAAGCCTGAAATCAGAATTCAAACTGAAATCACCCTTCTTGGGAATAAGAACAAGGTTTGTAGTGTTTAGAAGATGGCACAGGTCCCCTCTTTTCATGTGCACTTTGTCGAGCAGAATATAAGTTTTGACAAGTTCCCAACACTTTTTGAAAAAAGCTACCAGTGAACACATCAGGCCGATGCATCTTTTCCCCTTACAAATCAAAGACAAAAGCCCACGACTCGTCGGTCGAAATATCAACATCAAGGTGGAGATAAGTTCAGAGCAGGGAGCCACAGTACGCAAGTCCTAGTTCAGATACAGATTTCTTGAAGCAGATTGGCTTTTGCACCATAGTCGGTTTATTCGCCAGTTGGATCCACCAGCTATGGAATGCGATTCTTCCTCATAGTACGGTTTGCAGTGATTGGTAGAGCATGTTTTCTCGTCCATAATAGAAAAAAAACAGAGTACGAAGGTGCAGAATGATGGCCCGACAGAGTAGGAAGCTCATGAAAACAGGACTCACATTATTTGTCGCTTGCATTTTAAATGCCGTCAGCATGCAAAAGCTTAGAAGTGCACTAACTGGTATCCTATATTGATTTTCATTGTAAATTTGAACTCCGTACAAGATTTACATCAAAGAAACAAAATGTCGAACATCAAAAAGTATGATACATAGCACATGGTACTTAATAGTGAGCAAACTCGCGGGTTACACGGAGATCGGAAATACAGACAAAGCAAATCCGCAAGACCAACTAATCCTGATTCTTGAATTCGTTAAACCAGGATGCAGAAAAACAAAACAATATCGATATTACCTAAACGCTGACAGACACACGAGGTGCTGCATCTTGCGAAATCTGATTGACATCTTGGTTGGCTCTAGTGTTGACGTCCTTCCTCGATGACGATGAGGTCCAACCGAACGGTGAAACAGTCGGACTTGAGATGCTCGGACTTTTCGAATACCTCCCTTGCAATGAACCAGGGGCAGCACAGAAGGGAACCGCTACGCGTTTCATTAATCTGCATTGTACGAACATATGCAGGATCTTGCCTTTCATCCTCATCGATGAAAGTGAACAGAGCGCGCACTCTCACAGGGTGCGGAACATCCTGCATGAGACCGAAAGATGCAGATATAAAGTCGGCATCCTCCGGGGTTTTACCATTCTGGTAGATCTGCATAGCCCAACGATAGCCTCCAACCATGAATGGCCATGACTCCAGTCCCAAGCCGGTGGGCATGTCTTTGGCGCGCGAGTAGCCGACGATCTCGAACAGGTGGAACCCGATGTGCTCGCCGGTGGCGGCAGCGGATGATGCCCAACTCGGCGACGGCATAGCAAGCAACTCACGTTTGTTGAGTTTTCCTCTCTTTCGTCCAGCTTGATCAGACGATATAGGGTTGCTGCCAAAGCGGGATTGGCGGATTGGTTAGTTAAGCTGGTTTGTTAAGATACGGACCTACGAAATGCGTAAAATACAACCAATCGAGCTGTTACAAACAGAATTCATCGATTCCGCCCGCCCATGCCGGCGGGCCTGGCGGCTAGCGCGTAATCGCTTTGAAGCAAGATTTTTCGTGGGCATTCATGGTCACCGCTTCCATTCACGTTATTGGTTTGCATGGCCTGTCAGTGATGTTATTTCCAATCATGGGCCAAATTGGTTCCGTTAGTGACAATACGAGGTGTCTGGTAAATAAACTTTCACTGACCGATCCCTCAAAACAAATAAAACTTTCATTGACCTCGCTAAATTTCTTGACGAAGTCTAATGTGTCACTCCCACGGACAACAATTTCTACTACTCCATCCGTCTAGATGCATGCATGTTTGGACAAAGTTGTGACATCCTTTTATGAACGGAGTACATACTATTGGGTGACTATCACTCGAAGTGTTGTTAGAATCATTAAAGATGATAAACTAAAATCCTAAACAATTTTTTTTTAAAATTTCACGTAATTTAAGAACTTATTTAACACATGCACAACTCAAATTTAAATAGGTTTTGGCCCAAATAAATATTAATAAACTACTTTGAATGTTTTCTCATATGACATGATCAAGTGAATGAGATGAAATGAGTTTGGTCAAAGTTCACCTTTGTCAAAATGGTTTTATCAAAAGTCAAACAGCTCAAATTAATTCATTAAGTCCAAATGATAACTGAAAGATTTTGCTGAACTTGTGCTCAAATGGTTTTCATGCCAAGATTTGGTTTTGAAGTTAGAATGTTTTTAAATGATGAAAAAAAAAGGTTTAGATCGTTTTCCCTAAGATTTGAGGTATAAGAAAATAAACGGGATACTGTGTCTTCCTTTATTTCTATGCGGGATAAAAAGAGTTTTGAGATAAATATTTCATATTATTTTGCAAGGAGATGGTATATATAATATTATACAACTCAAGGTTGATCCTTACAGATCTTTATGTTAAAATCATTTATCTCATGATGAAATGCTAGTTTGTTAGATTTCTTTAAAAAAACAATAAACTTTAAATATGATGTTCGAAAATATTGATATGAAAATAATTTATTTTGGACGTCGGCCACTGCTCTGTTCAGGTTGCCGCTGGGAGTTGGTCCATTTAGATCGACGCGTCGACCTTCGGGCTGCCACAAGTTGGAAAAGGCCTTGCAGTGGCGTGTCGATTTCGTTTTCGACACGCCACTGGTCATACGCCACTGGTGGCGCGTGGTAGACGCTCCACTGCTAAGAGTTGCATCAGCGGCGTTCCGTCGCCATGCCACAGGTGCGAGTTACATGTGGTGTTTGAAACACACGACCACCATTTTAATTTCGTAATTAAAATTAAATTTGATGCTAATTCTGAAATTCCACTGAAATTTAATCAAAATTTACAATCTATGAACTCGAATTTTGAACTTAAAATTTCATTCGTAGCGGCCATAATTTATATATTTTCGCGCAACGCTTACAGGAATTTAAGATAAACGCCGTTATCCGCCGACCCTACTCTTCGTCGTATTGGGTGAGGTAGTGACGAGGGGTTAACTCATCAAATCTCATGGTTAAGGACTTAGGGTTGAGATTACGAGGTAGAGAACGTGGTAGAGCTGATAGTTTCGTCGGTTGACAAGCAAAAGCAGGGATTTTACCCAGGTTCAGGCCTCCGGAGAGTAACACCCTACTTCCTGTTTGTCTGGTATTGATCTGGTGTGTATATGCGAGTTACAATGGGGTCCCGGCGAGATGTCGATCTCGCTAGGGTTTTGGTGGTTCGAGTATTGCATCTCCTGGATCAGCGGCCCTCCCAGCCTTTATATAATAGGCTGGGTCTCGGGAGTTCGCAACCGACCCTGTTTACATGTAAGGAAAGTATAAACCGACTATGCCTATGTCTAATCTTGGAGGGTACTCCATCTTGTTGGGTCTTTCGTCATGGGCTTCATGTAGGCTCTTGATAGTTAGGCCTTAGTCGACACGTGCACCAGGTACCCTTATGGCAGGGTACTCGAGATGTATATCCTTGTCAGTAGCCACCGAGTACTTGTCTGACTCGAAGAATCGGGCATGGACTCGTTCGTAAGTGCATGTCATATTCTTTGTACTTGTGTTTATAATTGGAATTCCTGCATGAATATCACATGTTGGCTATGTCGAGTATTTCATCGACTTTGATTTTTGCTTATGATAATCAAGGGATAATTAGCTTAGTAGGTCCGGTACACTCGACGGATCGGGACCGGTTAACTACACATTCGGGTAAAACCTTACTAGTTTTCAATCAAACTCGAGTTCCCGGACTCGAATTTGGAACAAACTGGTCAAACTCGACTATGCCGCGGAGGTCTTACTGAATCGACCTGCAGTATAACTTTGAAATTTACCCAACGCGTCCGTCGGGATTTTTCATCATGTCTGCTGACATGGAAAGTATAAAGATTAACGTTGCTGGAACGGTCCTTAGCCCAGCTCGAAAGTTCGGCGGGTCTTACCTTTGCACTATGCATGCAGCATCCGAGATATTTGCGGCGGACGCAACTCGGGAAATTATCGAGTATGATTTTGCATCAAATTTTGCATATGAACCGAGTCGAGTCTTTTGTCGACTGATACATTGTCATTATTCTATCGGGTGCGCGACAGCGCTTCCGATGGGAGTAGCCCCCCCGAGATTGTACTTTATTGCTTGCAATGGAGGATAATCTCAATTCTTTTTATCCCATATATGCTTAGTCGAAGAAATTTTTTGATACGCTCCCGATGGGAGTAATATGACTTAGTCGAAGGAACGGTCGAGTGACCAATTTTACCTTAATATTGCTTTTTCACACCCGAACCAAGCAAGGCAGTCGAGTGACCGATTTGCGTTGGGCGGACTCGAATGCTTTTCTGAACAGGGCGCTTGCAATGACGTCAGGGATGACGTTTGTGGCGACTGCGCTGCCTGACACGCGGTGGCGTGCGTTATGCTGTGATGGATGGGACGTGACACGCCTGTGGGCCCACGATGCAGCGCTGACCAAGGGCGGTGCCGTTTGGACTGGATTTGACCGCTCAGGCACGATTTTTCCGGGAATATGATGACAGTTCATAGATTCCCGTGCGTAGTGGGTGGAGTGGCCGGCGATGGTTGCTCTCCTTGGCTGCCATGTGTACGGCTGGATATGCTATTCTGCCCACGATCTCGCATCAACGGTGCGGATTCTTTTGTGTTGAGGTTAAAAGGGTGCGGCAGAGTAAATAATGTTTTTACTTGCCATTTGTTCTCCGCCGCCGCTGCTTCTTCTTCCTCCTAGGATGTGACCACGGGCACCCAAGCGTTCGAGTTGCCTCCCTTCGACGCAGACGCCCTGATGAAGAAGAGGCCATCCTGGATCGCACAGCCGACCGGAGTCGAAGCCGAAGAGGCTGACGTTCTGATGGAGAAGGTGCTGAAGCTTCAGACCAATATTGGTCGGGAGGTTACTGGGATTCATTTGCTAGCCACTTTTCTCAAGAGGCGAGTGCAACCTCTCCAAGCCCGAGTTCATGCCATGTGGGCATACAGTGGGGTTTCTGATCCAACCCGCTCCCGCGCAGTGGAACTTTCTGATGGGGAAGCAGAGAAGTTGGTAAGAGACCTTACCAAACTGACTGATGAGGAGCCTTACGAGATGAACTCGCCAGTTCCACCTTATGAAACCAGCAACCCTCTACCGAAGGTAACAGTCGCTACCATATGTAAGTTGGTATGTTATGCATGTATGATGTTAATTCCTTTGCTGTTTCTGTGTGCAAGGACACATAATGTATGAGTCGATGCCGCCCTTGCCAGAGAACGGCCCAGTGCCGGAGAATGAGCCACTCGAGGCTGGCTCTGATGATGAAGTGACCTCACTCGCCACCGCACATACGCCAGAAGCTGATGAAGGCGATGCTAAGGTGCAGGCCAAGCAGAAGCGGTCGCGCGAGGAAGAAGACACTGCTGACTCGGAGGAGAAGGAGGGAAACGAGATGGAGTCGACGATGGGGCCACTCGATGTTCCTCCGATTCGCTCGCTTCCCCCGCGACCACCGAAGAGATCGCGCCCGAGCGTGGGTGTGCTGGCACCTGGTCGAATGGTCGACCTTACTGAAGAGTAAGTATTATGTACATTTACTTTTTTGACGGTTTATGAACGTTGCCAAGTTGTCTACTTAACATGTGTGAAACAGCGTGTCCTCGGATGAGGATTTGCCACCGCCACCCTCGATGGAGAAGAGCAGTGCGGCGTCGACTGCTCGGAGCTTGCCACCAGAACAGCCGCCTACCACTATGACTCCGGCTGCTACAGACGCGGCTACACCGTCTGAGCCTGAGGTTGCGGCTAACAAAGACGAGGCAGCTGCGACAGGTGTTCCTGCATCAACTTCCTCCTTCTTAGATCATGTAAGCTTGTGCTTTTTTGCCATAGTTGAATCGCTAACAGGTGTTAGAGTGTTGCATAGACTCGATGAATCTGTTCTGAATTTGCTCGTGTTGTGCTGTAGTCATTTATACAAGAGCTACTGAAGTCTAGCGCCAAGTATGTTCACATGGAGATGGAAGTCGCCACCTTGCAGCAGCAACTCGAGGCTGCGAAAAGTAAGTATCTTGTAATGAGAACTCGAGTGTTTTGATGTAATTATCTTTTTGCAGCATGGTGAAGAAATGCTTATGTGTTTTGCAGAGTCAGCGACTGACGCTGCAGAAGAGATGGACAAAGCTTCCCGTCGAGTTGCTGATCTGGAGAAGAGGCTGAAAGCAGCCGAAGTTAGGGAAGACCTGGCAATTGGTCGACTCTCTGCTGCCAGCACCACTTTGACTGGTACGTAATTGTGTCGTTGCATTAGATATTTGAAGTTTGTGTAATACGCTGTTGAACATGTTGTTTATATGTTATGCCAGGCGTGATGGATGGCCCTGCTGCTCCTGGCAAGCAAAGCATTGGCGCTTCACTTGATGAAAGTGTGGCCGTCACAGAGGGGAGATGCTGACAAAGGCGGCGAGTGCTTTGGGCGCCCTTCACAGCAACTTCTTTCCAGATGATGAGCTTCCATCTTCATTTGCAGAACTGCTGGAGCTGTTCAAGCCAGAAGGAACTGCCGTCGCCGATTTCTGTCGCGAGCAAATGGTAAGTGGTGCTCAATCTATTTTTCTCATGTTGCTCGCGCACGGAGTCGAGGCAGATTTTGACAAGGTCACGACGAAGTTCCCGAGGGGGCCTGGCGGCAAAACCGTCGGGTTAGGCACTTGGATGGAGACCGCCCAAAAGTATGCTCAACAGCTTGTAACAACTGTTGAAGATAGGGCAACCAAGGTTCAGGCGAAGAAGGCTTCCTCCAAGAAGTCGATGACGAGCGAGTGATCCCTTCGTCGCCTAGTTTTAGGGATTTTTATGGTTTTGCTTTTGCTGTAAAAACGTCAGACTTCGTATTTGTGCTTCATGAAATATGAACTCCAGTTATCGAGAGGCGCAACCTCCGAGTCTTTTGTTTGACCTCTTCTGTTTCTATTATGTTCCGAGTTATTCTGGATGTAGACCCGAGCTTCTAGAACAGCGACTGGTCCAGGTGCGAGCAGCTCCACTCAGTCGCGTAGCGTGAATGATCAGAAAATCATCGACTTCCTTCAGCTCAAACTTTCAAAGGTGACAAGCGAGATGAAGAAGACACAAGACGCATATGCGGAGTTGCAGTCGAGGCCATCCCCAACTACGGAGCGGGAGGCCTTTTTGCTTGAGGAGTTGGAGAAAGTGAACCTACAGCTTGAATGTAAGCTCTTTTGGAAATTAAATTGTGGGCTCGACACACAAGTCGACTGGGATAATAAGTTTGCATTATTTTGCCATAGGTGTTTGTTTTGACCAGTCGAAGGAGGAGGCGCGGCTATAGGACCGACTTGACGGTCAAGCGAGTAGCGTGGAATACGCTGCCCACCCCTTTTGGCCAGACAGGGCGAGGAGTGCCATTTTTGTAAAGCTCCTGGATCGTGCGTGGCGAACTGTCATTCGACTGGAGAGTTGCAGGTTAGCTTTATTTCGAGTCCACGAGGCTTTGTTTCCTTTGAACGAGCAACCACAAAGCCTTGCTGCATTGCTGAAGAAATTTCGAAAAGGCAAGGCGATCAAGAAATTTGTACGCGGGCAACTGATTAGCGGGGCTAACGTTGCTCTTGCCTTTGTGCGGTCGCACCTTCCGCACCTTGATTTGAAAAAGATTGCGATGGGACCTGCACCCGTACCAGGTGGTGGTCCTGTGCCAATGGAGGAGCACTACCAAGAGACACGGGTGGACGCATTGGTCCTAATCCATCATGTGCTAAAGGAGGAGGAGAAGTGGACCCAGCCAAAGGATGAACCTGTAGATTAGGGTTTTTATGCATAGGGGGCAGCCCCCAAGTGTAGATTTGCCACTTGTATGTATGCAGCCCCTGAGTCTATCGAGTGGGGTTTATGAAAACATATACAATATGGACTATAAATTGCACAGCCCCCGAGCATGCGACTGGGGTTGAGAAGTTTATCGTTTTTGTTTGAACTGCTGTGACCCAGCCCCCGAGTATTCGGGTGCGTCTGGGTTTTTTGTTTTTGCGGGAGCGAAAGCTCGTGTTTTTGATAGCGCAGCCCCCGAGTGCTCGGGTGCGGCTAAGATATGAGTTAGGCGAATAGTAAACAGAAAGATAGGAGGAACATTGATTATATTCCACGTTTGAATATTAAGCTGCAGGCCGCCTCATTAAAAATCTTCCAGTTTCCGTAGGTACCCTGGTAAGGAAAAGAGCGCGTCTGAAACCTACAGCCATCCGACAGATGTGCCTATTACATTGTGCGACTGAGCAATCTAAGCATAGAAACGGCGCAGCTGCGCAACGTTCCAAGGATTGTGCGAGAGTTCGCATGTCTTCGCGTGCTTCAGTCTGTATGCTCCACCACCAATGACCTCGGTGATGATGAAGGGTCCTTCCCATGGAGAAGCGAGTTTGTGCACCTTCTTTTGCTTCAGTCGAAGTACCAGATCGTCAACGTCGAAGGACCTGGTGCGCAGTCGACGGCTGTGGTAGTTGCGGAGGTCTTGCTGATAGACAGCTGTGCGTGCTAGCGCCGTGTCATGTACTTCTTTGAGCAAGTCGACTGCCTCTTAGAGTGCTTCATCTGCGTCTTCTTCGTTGTATGCTTCAACTCTTGGTGCATTGAATCTTACATCTGATGGCAGGATTGCCTCTGCGCCGTAGACCATAAAAAATGGGGTGAACTGTGTTGAAGCGTTATGAGTTGTTCGTAGGCTCCATAGCACAGATGGGAGTTCTTCGACCCAAGCACCCGCGGCTCTTTTGAGTGGCACCAGGAGGCATTTCTTAATTCCACTCGTCACAAGTCCATTGGCTTTTTCGACTTGGCCATTGGACTGCGGGTGTGCCACGGATGCGTAGTTGAGCGTGATGTCTTGCTCTTTCCAGAAGGATCGGAACTCTTCAGCCATGAAGTTTGTACCGTTATCAGTAATGATGCTGCTTGGTACACCGAAGCGGTATATGATGGATTTTATGAAATTGACTGCTGTAGTGGCAGTCGAACTTGTGATAGGGACCGCTTCAATCCACTTGGTGAACTTGTTGACCGCCACCAGAAGGTGAGTATGCCCTCCATGGGAGGATTTTTTGAGTGGCCCGACCATATCGAGCCCCCACTGGGCGAAGGGCCAGGCCAATGGTATTGTCTTCAACGCCGATGCGGGTGCGTGCGGCTTTGTGGCGAATTTTTGACAGCCGATGCACCTTTTGACTATGTCCTCCGCGTCTTTGAGTGTTGTGGGCCAGTAGAAGCCTGCGCGAAAGGCTTTGGCAACGAGTAATCGACTGCTGGCGTGATGCCCGCAGGTACCTGCATGAATATCACGAAGGATGGCATGGCCATCTTCGAATGCTATGCATCGTTGGAACATACCTGATACGCCGCGCTTGTATAGTTCGCCGTTATATGACGGTGTATGCTTTAGATCTTCGGGTGACGAGTCTTGACTCTGTTATGTCTTCAGGTACCTCGCCGCGGAGTATGTATGCGAGGAAAGGTTGAGTCCAAGTTGGCTCAATGAGGAGTACCTCGACTGGCGGGACCTTTGTGCTAGGTACTTTGCTCTTGGCTGGTGCGGCTGATGTAGGAGATGTTCGTTTTTGCTTGATGGACCTGTGCTCGATGCGCTCGAGGAAGACACCCGGTGGATCTGGTACTTTGGTCGCGCCAAGATTGGCTAGCTTGTCTTCTTCTTCGTTGCTCTTGCGCCCTATGTGCCGCAACTCGCAACCTTCGAAGCTGCCCTCCATGAGGTTGCATAGGTCACGGTAGGCGGTCATGTTGTCTGCGATGGCATCGCAGGCCTTCATTGTTTGCTGCACCACCAGGTTCGAGTCACCGTAGATCATCAGTCGAGTGCACCCGAGGGCTTTGGCCATCCGCATGCCATGGATCAGGGCCTCGTACTCAGCTTCGTTATTGGATGGTAACTCGAATCCCATCTGCAGGACGTAACGAAGCTTGTCGCCTTTTGGTGATATGAGGATGACACCTGCGCCTGTGACTTCGTTCTTCTTTGAGCCGTCGAAGTACATAGTCCATGAGTTGGACACATCTGGTGCTCCTGGCAACTGAGCTTCGATCCACTCGGTATGGAAGTCAGGTAAGACTTGTGTTTTGATAGCCTTCGGCTAATCATACTTGATATCTCGTGGTCCTAGCTCGATGAGCCATTTTGCGACTCGCCCAGTTGCGTTGGGATTTGTGAGGATGTCCCCAATCCCTGAGGTGCTGATTACAGTGATCGGGTGCTCTGCGAAGTAGTGCGTCAGCTTCCTTGAGGACATGAACACGGCGTAGGCCAGCTTTTGATAATGCGGGTACCGCTGCTTTGATATGGAGAGGACTTCACTCAAGTAGTAGACTGGGCGTTGTATGCTTTGGGCGTGTCCCTCCTCCCTGCGTTCGACTACCAGTACGGTACTTACCACCCTGTTAGTTGCAGAGACATACAGGTATAGTGGCTCACGTTCCCTTGGTGCGACGAGGATTGGAGGGCTTGTGAGGACTCGCTTGAGATCCGTGAAGGCTGCTTCGGCTTCTGGCGTCCACTCGAATTTGTCTGCTTTCATCAGCTGATAGAACGGGAGTGCTTTTTCGCCCAGTTTGCTGATGAATCGGCTGAGTGCTGCCACTCGACCTGCTAATTTTTGTACGTCATGGAGCTTTGAAGGCCTTTGCATTGTTAAGATGGCCTGTATTTTCTCTGGGTCCGCCTCGATTCCACGAGCCGAGACTAGATACCCCAGGAGCTGCCCGGCTGGCACGCCGAACGTGCACTTCTTCGGGTTGAGCTTGATGTGGAAGCGTTTGAGGTTTGCGAATGTCTCTCGCAAGTCATCGAGTAGTGTGTTTTCCTCCCTTGTTGTTATGACGATGTCGTCTACGTAGACCTGGACGTTTTGCCCAATTTGCTTCTTGAGCCCGAAAGGCATAGTTGTGTAGCAGTAAACCCCGAGTTGGGTTATGAACGCCGTTTTCTCTTCATCTTCTTCCTTCATCCTTATCTGGTGGTAACCTGAGTAAGCATCCAGGAAGGACAAGCGAGCGCACCCGGCGGTGGAGTCGACGATCTGGTCGATTCGAGGTAGTGGAAAGTGATCCTTTGGACATCATTTATTGAGTGCTGTGAAATCTACGCACATCCGAAGGATATCTGTGTGCTTCTTCTCTACAAGTACGGGGTTGGCCACCCATTGTGATTTTTTGATGTCTCTGATGAAACCTGCTGCGAGTAGTCTGTCGACTTCGGCTTCGACTGCGATTCTTTTCGGGCCGGATATGCGGCGTATTGTTTGCTTGACTGGTTTAGCATCTGGAAATAATTGAAGAGAGTGCTCGGCGAATTCCCTGGGAATACCTGGCATGTCAGCTGGACACAACGCAAATATATCCCAGTTCTCACGGAGGAGAGCGCGCTTTCCTATGCGATAGGCAGACTCGAAGAGACATTGACTGTCTTGGTCGGATCGGTCGGGTGCACCTGATGCGACCTTGTGTCATTGGTGGCATTGAATGCTCTGTCGACTGCCACCTTCTTGTGCTCCGGCATAAGTGTTCGATCATTGGAGACCGCTAGATCGGCGAGTGTTGCTTCCATGCCGAACATCTCAGAGATTTTGCTAAACTCTCGGTCGTAAGAATCGGACTTTTGGAAGTTTCCTTTGACTGTGATTACTCCTTTTGGTCCAGGCATTTTCAGCTGGAGGTATGCGTAGTGTGGGACCACCATGAATCGAGCGAACGTCGGGCGTCCAAGTATGGCGTCGTATTGTGACTTCCAGTCGACAACTTCGAACTCAATCGACTCTGTCCTGAAGTGGTTTTTGTCCCCGAACGTTACGTCGAGTTGTATGGTGCCTTCTGGGCTTATTGCTTTGCCTAGGACGATACCGTGAAAGGTATTTGAGGATTTTGGCAGGTTTTCGACTGACCTGTTCATTTTGAGGAGCGTATCCGCGAAGATGATGTTTATGCCGCTGCCACCATCCATGAAGACCTTCGACATGGCGTAGCCTCCAATTTGGGCGTCGAGTACCAGAGCAGAGTGCCCTAGGCGAACGACCGATGGTGGGTGGTCCTCTCTGCTGAAGCTTATTGCAGTTTCGGATCCCTTCAAGAATTTAGTTACGGCGGGAGGTGACATGACCTTTCTGTATCATGTACATCTGCCCTTGGGGCGGAGGGTACTGAGGTTCGTCCACCCGAGGTACGGGTTGTATGGCACCCGCGATATTTCCACCTGCGGCAGGCTGTGGTGGTGGAGGCGGTGCCATTAGAACAGGCACATTGTTTGGCGAGGCACAGGTGCAGGTGCGGGTGCGTGTGCGTCTGTTGCCTTTCTGAGTTGCACGTATTCAGACGCTAGTTGGTCGAATTCTCTGCAGTTTCTCATCGAGTGATTGGAGCGCAATTTTCCATCTTCCCCTTTGTACAGGTGGAATCTGCAATCAGCATCCATCTTGTCATCGAATGATCGCTCGTTTTGTGCGCCGGGCGCGACTTGCGCCAATCTTTCTTCTTGTAGCTGTCGCTGCGTTGGTTGCGGTCTCGACTGTCCCGGCGATCATCTCGACTGTCCCGACGATCATCTCGACTATCCCGTCGATCTTCTGACCGTCGGTCGCTTCTGTCTTGGTCGTTGCGGGGTGTGGAGAATCCAGCCGCCATGAATTCGGGTCTGTCGTCGTCGTAGTGACGTTTTGAACGTTTGCGCCTCCGGTCGTCTCTGTACGAGTCCCTGCGGTTCGACTGCCGCTATCATGATTGTCACGGGTGAGGACCCGCGTGTGGTGCGCGCCATGTCTTCTCCGTCTGCCCACTCAGTCGCGATCTTTAGGAGGTTAGCCACAGAGGTTGGCTTTTGGCGACCAAGTGCTTCTTTGAAATCTCGCCTGGCGAGGCCCATGATGAAAGCATCCATGGCCATATCTTCTGAAATTACTCCAACTGAGTTGCGTATCTCAGTCCATCGTCGGATGTATGACCTCAACGTTTCGTCCGACCGTTGAACGCAGGCTCGCAGTTCTTCGAACGTTTTTGGTCGCTCACATAGAGGCTCGAAGTTTTTGATGAAGTCTGCGCGGAAGTGATCCCACGAGTCGTATGTTGATGGAGGTAGAGCCTTGAGCCAGTCGCGGGCTGTGCCTTCGAGCATGAGTCGTATGTATTGCATGGCTGTGATATTCGTGCCTCGCTGGCACGCGACAGCCAGTCTGTAGTCTTCCAGCCATCCTGAAGGTTCCTGTCGACCCGTGTATTTGGGCTGTTCAGATGTGAGTTTGAACCCTTTGGGCATCCGTGTCTCGCGGACGCGTCGAGTGAAGCACAGAGCTCCGTGTGGCTCAGGCTCCTGATCAGAGTACGAGTCGCTACTGTAAGATCTGCGTGATCTGCTCTGGACCTGCGCCGACGTGAGCCGCTTCTTTCCTTCGAGTGGTGACGGCGACCACTGCGATTATGTTCTTCACGACGCGTGTCTACTATGGCACGGTCTCGACTCCCTCCTGGAGTTTTTGGGATTTGGCGTATGGCCTTCGCCGCTAAGGCGAGTGATTTGATCTGTTGGCGATGTAGTTTTGCATTGGGGTCATCAGCTGGAGGCTTGATTGCCTCTAGGTATGCTGCAGCGGAAGAGAGCACCCGCAGCTGTTTTGGGTACTGGCACTCCCTCCTCGTCGAATGTCATGAAAGAGTGGCCTAAGTTGCGGGTGAGTGCTGCCCTCTCATCTTCCGCGAGGCGTGATAGCCTTGATCTGGGTCTTGTGTCTGCTCGCCCGGTGGAGCTCAGGGAGAGCTGTCTTTTTCGTGCACTCGACAAGCTAGCCTGCTTTTTACGTTCTTCGAGTGTTGCTCTGATCTGCTGCAGTCGAAGTGATTCCTGCCAGTTGAAGTACTGGAAGGTCAACATCTCCTCTCGTGTTGCGTCTGCTGGCATCATTGTGCACTCCTTGATGACTTTATCTGCTTTTGCTGCCATCTCAGCAGTAATTGTGAGATTTGTGACTCCATCCGGCATAGTAACTGTGCACGGGAATTCTGTAGGCCTGCGACTGGCCGCAGCATCAGATGATTCTGCGGCGAAGGCAACGTAGACCTGCTGGGGTATCACCCGAGGGTATGTGTATGTGTTTTCGAGTCCCGTCATGGACTCGACGTCGTCATCAAGGCTCATGTCGGAGTCGATATGCCCATCGAGTGGTCCGTCTGGACGGATCTCGCTGTCGATGTGTTCATCGCCTATGCTCATCTCGTGTCGGCGAAGTTGTTATGGATCTCGAAGTCGAGGTTGTTGTTGGTGCAGATCTCGGAGTCGACGTGGTTGTCGATATGAGTTTCGGGCTCATCGAAGTCGCTGAGGGAGATCCCGCAGTCGAAGCTATCCTCGAGTGGAAGATTGAGCTCGGGATCGTTTGTGCGGTATGCTGATTCGCCTCCTCACCTTGGAGTTCTTTCGCAATGAACTCGTTGATCTCTCGAGTCGACATGGTTGTTGCAGACGAGCAGGCTTGGAGGATCGACGATGGTATGACGCAGTTGATGGATCCGCAGTCGAAGGAGCCGCAACGATGGAGCCTCGGGTGCGGAAGTCGCGAGTTGGCGTGGATCTGTCAAGTCCTGCATACCAAGCTTGTTTACGAAAAAATTGAACGAACCAACGGTTAAACCCAAACCTGACTCGAGATCAGCGAACGCCTCCTGGAATTCTGGCGAGTGTGGCTCGAAGTCATCAGAGGATCTGATGTGCTTTTTGCAGGTGAAGTTGGCGTGCTGCCGTTTGTCGAGTGAGTCGGCGAGTTGCCGTGTGCCGCCCGAGTCGGCGAGTTCTGGTTTGTTGATGCAGCCCGAGTTGCCGTTTGTAGATGCGATCGGCGAGTCGCCGTTTTCCGATGGAACCGAAGAAACCGTGAGTCCAGCACTATTCTTTCCCACAGACGGCGCCAATTGACGAGGGGTTAACTCATCAAATCCCATGGTTAAGGACCTAGGGTTGAGATTACGAGGGAGAGAACGTGGTAGAGCTGGTAGTTTCGTCGGCTGACAAGCAAAAGCAGGGATTTTACCCAGGTTCAGGCCTCCGGAGAGTAACACCCTACTTCCTGCTTGTCTGGTATTGATCTGGTGTGTATATGCGAGTTACAATGGGGTCCCGGCGAGATGTTGATCTCGCTAGGGTTTTGGTGGTTCGAGTATTGCGTCTCCTGGATCGGCGGCCCTCCCAGCCTTTATATAATAGGCTGGGTCTCGGGAGTTCGCAACCGACCCTGTTTACATGTAAGGAAAGTATAAACCGACTATGTCTATGTCTAATCTTGGAGGGTACACCATCTTGTTGGGCCTTTCGTCATGGGCTTCATGTAGGCTCTTGATAGTTGGGCCTTAGTCGACACGTGCACCAGGTACCCTTATGGCAGGTTACTCGAGATGTATATCCTTGTCAGGTAGTATAAGTCATGATGCGGCCATGGCCAGTGTGGGACCGGTGGCGGTGGTGGCCCGGTTCATGGTGACGATGACCCGGCCTATTCCAGAACTTCCACTGGTTTCCTCCTGCTCTGATGTCGCCGGGAACGTCTCGGTCCATGCTACCTTCTGCCCAACAAGATCTGTTGGGAAGTGCGTCGCTGACTCCAACCACTTCTTCGAACGCGCCTCCTCGTCCTAGGCGGCAGTCTCGATGGAGTATGCCAAGACGACCTTGAGGACAAGGCCGTCGTCGGAGTTGTACCCCTCAGTCTCCTCCTTCACACGGATGGCAGAAGCGGTGGAGTACGGTCGTGGAGCGTCACTAGCGGTGGAGCACGGGCCCCCTCGCGTAAGTGTAAGGGTGCCGCAAGAAAAATAAGCACTGTGTCGCCGCCTCGCCGGCTTTGGCGCCCAAGGAGCGGCCCGGAAGACAGGAGCTGGTGGGCGTGGGTCAATCCCATCCCGACAGAGGCTAAGGATGTGGTCGACGGTGCGACCCACCCAAAAGTCATGCCTTCCCTCACGGTTATTCCGGGCCGGATTGAGCGTGCTAGCGGTGTCGTGGACCTTCTCCTCCCGCTTCGTCGTGAGGATGTGCGGCCAGTGGGGGCTGTCCTGCGCGTACGCCGGATCGGCCTTGAGCTCGTCGGGGAGGGCCATCCACCTTCTTAGATGAGCACCGCCATCTCATTGTCATCCTCGGTGAGTGACGGCACGGCGAGCCCGCCCTCGCTTATGTGCCATGTGTTAGTAAGTCGGCAGTCAGGGGACACTAGTAGCTTGTGCTCAGTGAACTCCTCGGCAAGAGTTCGCAGCCACAACTATGGCTCAATTGATGGGTTGTCGCCTCCCTCGTGGTTGTTACCATTGCTAGGAAGAGATCGATATGGAGAAGGAAAGGGCGAAGGAGATGGTGAGGAGGAGATGATCTCCTCTCCGGCGAGAGGGGAATTTATAGCGTTGGGTAGCCAGAACGGCGTCGATGGCATTTACGCCGGCGTGAGAACAGTGGCCAATCCATCTCTTCGACTTGACGCGGCGAACTGACTAGTATGAGCGGTGGTGCAAAAGTGACAGGGCGAGACAGAGTGCGGTGGCGGTTCCTCGTTCTCTGGCGCACGTACTAATGGATGGTTGTTTGGCGCAATGAGAGACTTGAGAGTGGGCCATCCACTCCTGCATGCCTAGTCCGCGTTGGCAGGTGTGCATTCACTAGCGTGCAGCGATTAATGCACGCCAACATTCGCCAGAGTGTGGTAGCGTCCGTTCTGGACACGCCACCGATATGAAATAGTTAGTGGCGTGATAAGAAAACGGCATGTCGCCAACGCGCTCCGCCCCGGTGGGCACATGGGTCCCACATATTGGTGGTGCGTCCTAGATCTTCGAGCGCTACTAGTACACGATTAACAGTGGTGAGCCAGAATTCGATACGCCACTGATAGTAACTCTGGCGCCGGAAAAAAAAGAATGTCAATGACATTATGACTACACTAAATGTTTTCCTATTAGTGTGCCGCTGGTCGATGCTGCACCAAAATCTTAAGGATCCGAGCTTGTTGACGACCCATGGCTTGCGTTATGTGACATCTATACCTTTTATAAAAGCAAAACCCCACTAAGTTCATTTATGATTCTATCTTCATATGCAGCATAGCCACATCATCATGTATTCACAGCCGTCTGATTGTAACCATCTGACCTTCCATTTGTTATGTTCCATCCGTCGCATGCTCAGCCTGGGCTAAAAAACGTCGCGAGCCCCGTTCCACAGATAGTGTTTACATTCCGCAAATTATATTCCCTTCCAGTCAATGTTGTTTTCCTCGTGTTAAAAAGGTCGCACCATTACATCCAATAATCTCTCCACATTTCCACAATACAGCCCATTACTCATGGTAGGGCCTAAGGTGATTAATTCCCTTAATGCAATCGCTCCACCAGATATGAGAGCAGCCACAAGAAGAGCGGCCGGTTCACGTTACCAACAATAATGAGTTTGATCCCACTGAAATTTTATGTGATCACGCTCTTAGGAAACAAGTTGCTGAATATGCTCCAGAAGTTCAAGACCAAGTTGAAAGGGCATACATATTGAAGGGTCAAACCCTGAGCATGGTGGCGGGTTGGACAGTTGCCGCAATAATTGTGTTACGCATTGTGATGATTTCAAAAATCAAAGACAGAGTGTGTCAAATAAGTTGGCTCATACAACCGATGAATCAAAATAATTATATAAAATCCGTTTGACTTCTCTAGAGTGTTCAAGATATCTCATAGCACAAGGTTTGTCATTTCGTGGCCAGAATGAATCTTATTCTTCGTTGAACAAGGGTAATTTTGAAGAGATGATAGATTGGTAAGACGACATACGGGTTCGATATACTCTTATCTTCAACCAATGGCCCCGCTTTCAATGCAGGAAACCTATGGTTGCACAGACCAGTTTATCGATTCCATAGAAGCCCAAAGAGGTGCCCTCTGCCATCCAAAGGCGAACCAACTCATCAGTGCCATACTTGTGGCCTTTTGTAAACAAGGATAGCAATGATGAAGTGAGAAATGCTTTTGATCTTGCGAAAAATTACCAGAGGACTTCCGGTGACATGCAAAAAAGAGCTAGCAAAGTGTTGCGCGGAAGAAGTCACTGAAGTGATTATGTGAGAGCTTGGCAATAAAAAGTTCTCTATGCTTATCGATGAGTCACGAGATGTATCCAATAAGGAAAAATGGCAGTAATGTTGTGGTTTGTAGTTGTATTTTAAATTTTTTTTCTCGTTCTCCCTGAAGTCCTGCTTTATTTAATCATTATCTATATTTTTTCTATAGGTATGTGAGCAATGAAGGGAAGGTTGTGGAACAATTTCTTCGCCTATACAACGTGAAAGATACTACATCCGAGGCACTAAAGTTGGTTGTTTTTAAGATTCTCTGCAATCACAGATTATCAATTGCAAGGCTACGAGGACAAGGATATGAGAGGTGAATTCAATGGCTTGCAAAGAAAGATTGTAGATGAGAACCCTTATGCTTTCTATGTTCATTCTTTTGCCCATTGTTTGCACCTAGTTGTTATCGTCGTTGCTACTTTGTCTTGCTCATATATTCATGACTTTTTTGAGTACGTATCCTTGATTGTGACAACAACAACAACAACAACAACAACAACAACAACAACAACAACAACAACAACAACAACAACTTCATCTTGCAAAGAAATAGAAGTATTGTTGGAAGAAAGTCGCAAACAAATGTTGGATAGACTTGAGAGGGGTGAAATATCTACAGGAAGAGGCTTGAATCAACAAACTAACCTTGCTAGACCTGGAGATATTAGATGGGGTTCACATCATAAAACTTTGCTTCGTTCAGACGAAATGTGGGCATGTGTGATAACAGTTCTTAGCACAGTTGATGCACATGGGCGTAATCCAAGTAATGCAGTGGGTTTCGTTGTAAGGATGAAGTGTTTTATATTTTTTCTTGTTTTGAAGCTCATGATAAGGTTACTTGGTATTACAAATGAGCTTTATACTCTTGCAAAGTAAAGATACAAATATTGTACAAGCCATGAAGTTAGTTGATGATGTCAAACTTCGGTTGGCCACCATGAGAGTTAGTGTTCTTAGCACAGTTGATGCACATGGGCATAATCCAAGTCATGCAGCGGGTTGCGTTGTAAAGATGCAGTGTTTTATATTTGTTCTTGTTAAAGCTTATGATAAGGTTATACTTGGTATTACAAATGAGCTTTCCAGACTCTTTCAAAGTAAAGATACAAATATTGTACAAGCCATGAAGTTAGTAGATGATGTCAAACTTCTGTTGGCCACCATGAGAGATAGTGGTTGGGACAATCTTTTTGGAGAGGTAAAAAATTCTGCAGTTCCAAGGGTATTCCAGTACCAAATATGGATGATGAAATACCCATTCAAGGTCGTTCAAGGCTAGAGGGAAGGACAATCACCAATCTTCACTATTATCGGGCTGAACTTTCTATGTAGTTATTGAAAAAATATGTGTTGAGATGAATCACCGCTTCGGTGACTTCTTGTTTCTCATGTCTTGATCCCAAGAATTCATTCTCCAAGTTCGATGTAGAGAAGATTTCTCGTTGCTGAAATTTATAGTGATGATTTATCTAATGATGATCGTGCAATATTGAGGGATCAACTTGAGAATTATGTTCTTCATTTGAGAAATCATGTTTCCTTTTCTGCTTGCAAAGATGTTGAAAGTTTGGCTGCAAAAATGGTTGAAACCGAGAAGCACTTGGTGTTTCCATTGGTTTACAAGCTCATTGAGTTGGCTTTTTTATTGCCGGTGTCAACGACATCTGTTGAGAGGGCTTTCTCGGCAATGAAAATTATCAAGTCCAAGTTGCGCAAAAAGATAAATGATGACTGGTTCAATCACTTGATGATATGTTACACCGAGCAGAAGATATTCAAAACACTTGATGATGTCGTTATTATTCGACGGTTTCATGCCTTCAAGCCTCGTAGAGGGGTTTTGCCGAGGCGTTGTTAGTGTTTTAGTGTCATGCTTTCTAATCTGAATAGGACTTTACAACTCTATGAAGTACTAATTCTTACATACTTAATATAGCATGTTCTATTTTGGTTGTTTCAATGGACATTTGGATACTCTGTTGCCGCTCGTGCCTCATATTGTTTAGTGAGTTATATTTTCATACTTTTAGTTATGTATTACGCTCTTCCCAACTATCATGAATATATGTTTTTTTTCAGTTTGATAGTTATATTTGCGTTATATATATAAAATATCCGGCTGCGATTCTTGATTGTTTTTCTTAGCTTACAGCCCACAAAGTTTGGTTCTTGTTTAATTCATGCATATTCGATGCTAAGATGTTATGCTAGTCCTTGTTTAATCACATAGCCGGCCACTCTCATGTTCGTCATAGCCAGAAGATGGCACCATGAAAAAGCTGCTCCATAGGTGAGGCAGAGGACTTATGGCTTCACTCTCTTACGCAGTGCATAACTGGGAGATGTTTTATCGTGCTAATGAACGGAGAGATGACTTGATGAGCATGAAACTAGAGTTAAGACTTAAGAGCAAACTGGTGGCTCTTTGAGATATGGTAAACTCATTTTCCAATGCGGAGCTACCACTACATGATTCACGTACAATGCAGAGTTGCCCGGCCGCAACACTTGGCAAAAACTTAGCTATATGCCGAGTGTAACATTGTGCCCTATGGTCAATTGGGCAAGCACGAAATTTCCAAAGCCTGCTTACAATGCATAATTGAGATATATTTTGGGAATGCACAAAATCTTTGTGCATAAACTAATTGACAGAAAAGTGCACATCACATTGGCTCGACGAGTCCACGTTGACACAACCGAGGAGAACACCACATCGATCAGTCGGCATAGTCACTGTTGACACGCGACAGTCAGGACAACTATTTGCATTCTACTCTCTTATATAGCAACCAGCAATGCATTGTACATCACATATGAGAAAATATATATAATAACTAAACCGCAAAATATCGAACCATAAACATTCTCGCAAACATTACTGCCTCTTCGGTCTGAATTACTCCAGTTTGATACAATAACAGATAGCCAAGTAAACAGTACTTCAAAGCGCAGCTAAAACTACGATAATTAATATATAAGATAAATAGAAGTAGTAACACATGGATAGAGTTTTCAATTCTTCTCCTCAGATAAATCCACCTCCATTCCCTAGGAGTACTTGACCAAATCCTTTATCTGCAAATTAGAGGAGAAGACCAAAAATTAATTTCACGGTTGACACAGGCAACCATGCTATGAGTTTTCACCTTTTCTTTATCAGAAAAAGGAAAACGAGCGTTCACTATGTGAGAAATATGTAGGTGACTCTGTTTGAGCAATGATTTCTAACAAAGAAACTATGTCGGAAAGGGCATGATCCGATTACTTTCTAGGTGAACCCTGTTTGAGGAACTATTGCTAACAAACTACTGATCAGGTACTTGTACTTAACTTATTTATGTATGTATACACAAGATATTTACGTCTAGGCAGCAGATGCAGATTTGCGTGAGTTTTGTAAGATCATGTTTGAACATACCTCCGCAGGATATCAATGAGGGCCAGCCTGCTGGTACTGTCTGGCGAACCACTCAAGACAGGTGGGGCAATATAGAATTCGACTCACTCGGTTGCCCGGACCCTCCTGACATCGCTCGCACAGACAAATGTGCTCGGCTAGATGATGGGAGGGAAGCGATGAGCTCGAAGCCTTACTCGCTTGCGGGTGCCGCCTGCGGCAAGCGGGACATTGCGCCGTGGGCACGATAGGGGGAGGACCTGGTGGTCGAACTGCAAAGGAATTTTAGTCAGTCAGTCTCTATTTGGTAAAATGCTGCGACTTGGAAACACGGGAAACAGTCAGTCGATTAGTTTTTTACCGGGTCCTGCAGCTGAAGGTGCCGTTTGGAATATCATGTTACTGGCCTGATTGGGATAGAGTGCCATGGTGCTAGATCCGGCGCCGTCTCCTGCCACATAAACATGGATAAGCAATGTACTCCAATTACAGGATAGAGAATGGCAATCAACAGTTTACATGGATGAGCAATGGACTCCAATTACAGAATCGAGAATGGAAATCAACAGTTTATATGCTCACCACCGCTCGGTTGGATGAGCCTCGGCCTCTTGGCAGGTCCCGCCACCAGTGGCCCGTGCATCAGCCCCTGCTGAGCCCGCTGTTTCTCTCTCGCAATCATCCGCTGCGCGAACTGGAGTGTGAACTCTAAAAGAATTAAGAACCACACACGAATTGAAAACATTGTGGAATTAGTAGTCTGATCTCATAGAGCTTAGGATACTGAAGAAAAACAGACAGACGCCTTATTTATTGAAATGCTACGGCAAAAGAGAAGGCGGTGATTAAAACAATTGTTCTGCATATCTATGCATCGCATCGGTTTAACCTCTGCTATCCAAAAGAAACTAGGCCGTGATTACAACATGTTGTGCATATCTATGCATCGCATCGGTTTAACCTCAGCGACCTGCAAACTAGTTACTCTGAGCAGTTACACGGACGCGGAGCTTTGGGGCAGGCCCTAAACCAACAACACGACTTGAAGATCCACGGCGGAACGGGAGGCGATACTAACCTGGACGCTGCTGCACCATCTGCGCAAAATCTGCGATGACGGGTGACACGGGTGCCGGCTCCAGCTCATCCTCATCCTCATCCTGGTTGAGCGCCTGCTCAAGCAGTTCCAGGGCCTGCTGCAGAGCCACATCTGAAACAACCAAACCCGAATTGAAAACGTTGTGGCATTAGTAGTCTGGTCACACAGAACATAGGTACTGAAAAAAAACTGACGAATTAGTTCTACAAATACGACGGCGACATGCAAAAGAGAAGGCTGTGATTACAACTGTTGTTCTGCATATAACCTGAGATGGTTTCTGCATTCGGCGCTTAAACTTTGCTCTCCATATATAAAAATCTACGCAATCAGGTCAGTTAGCCTTTGCCTAGTTAGCTAGTCCCTATGATGGACCTGCAAACTAGCAACTCTGCTCGGTACTCGCGCAGCAAGGAAGCAATTACACGGACGCGGAGCATTGGGGAAGGCCCTAAACCAAGGACACGACTTGAAGATCCACGGCAAAACGGGAGGCGATACTAACCTGCGATTGGTGGCTGTGCCGGAGGCACGGGGATGGCCGGCTGCTGCTGCTGTTCAAGCGGTGGCTGCTGCTGCTGTTCAAGCGGTGGCTGCTGCTGTGGTGGTGCGAGCTCCGCCTCAAGGCCCTCAACATGCCCTGCCGGTTCCTGCACCAGCGCCCCCCCGAGTACAAACTGCTCCATCTCGTCGATATCCGGGAACTCCACACCTATAAAGAACCACACAAGAATTGAAACCTTTATGGAATTAGTAATCTGTCCACATAGAACTTACCATAAACAAAAAACATACGCCATATATAGTTGTTGAAACGCTACGGCAAAAGAGATGTGTAGTGCCATTAATTACAGGAATTGCTGTGCAAATAATCTCTGAAAGTTTCTGAATCGATCGGCTTAACCTTTTCTCTGAGAAACACCCTATCAAATCAGGAGCACGGGCTGGATCTACGGACAAATCAGACCTGCAAACTAGGTACTCTGCTATGCTAGGTGCCTAGGTACATACTCGAATGTGGAGAAACGGGGAACGCCCTAAACCTGTGGCGTGATGATGAAATCGTGACCGGGATTGGTGGCGATACGAGCAGTTGGTGCGACGATCTACAAGGTGTGGGTTTGAGAGATGGAGGCTGTCGAGGATGGCCGGGAGCGTGGTGGGATAGGAGTCAAGAGACAAGGACTGGGGAAGGCCCTAAAGGCGCGTGACGAGAGGAAGAAGACGACGGCGGCGGTGAGACTAACCTGGCTGCAGTGGCGCGACTGCGAGCGGTGGCGCCTGCTGCTGCTGCGCGACGACGGGGCCCGGCTGCTGCTGTGGCGCGAGCACGAGCGGTGGCTGCTGCTGCTGCTGCTGCGCGACGACGGGGCCCGGCTGCTGCTGCTGTGGCGCGAGAGGTGGCTGCTGCGCTGGGACGGGGGGCGGCGGCTGCTGCGCAACCTCCATGATGACGTCGACTTTGAGGTCGTCAATCATGTCGGGGACGTCAGCTTCCTGGAGGACGGGAAGATCCTCGCCGAGCACAGGAGGAGCACTCGGCAGCTTCCTGGAGGTTGATGTTTCCCTCGCCGGCGGCCATGGCTTTGGTGGCGGAGCGCTGGTAGGAGGGATGAGGTCTGGCGCTTGCGGTTGCGGGCGGGGTGTGCTAACAGAGCGCGGTGCGGCGGGGGTATATAAAGAGCGGAGCGCGAATGGGAGGGCGAGAGGAAAAGCGGCCGACCGGCCGTTGTAGGTTGCCGGGTGCGACTGCTGGCAAGGCATGCCCGGTTCATGTCCTCTTGCGTTCGCCGCACCAGCTTGCTCTGATCAGGCAGGCCCGCACTCCAAAAAAGATACGATCTCAGGGCCCACAGTGTACGGAAGATGCAGGGCGTGTCCCCTGATCCTCCTGGCACTGCTGTACTGCGTGCCTTCCGGCGGCTGACCGGCCACAAGCTGCCAAACACTTTTACGCGATGAACCGTGGGTGGGTTTAGCCTTAGCCAGCAAGATCCCAGTGACCGGCCGGAACCCTATCTTGATTAGCACGTAAGGTACGTGTGAGAGGGGATAAGCTCAAGGCCCGGCCGGCTCCCGGAGAGGAGTAACTCCAGGCCCTCATCCTGCCGAGAAGGAGAGGATGGTGCCCTGGGAGAGAGAAAGAAGAAAGTAACGGGGAGGAAGAAGACCACGTGGTGGGACCCACTCACGCAACCCCGCGACTGCCCGCAAAAGGCAGTTCCGCTGTTTTGGACGATCAGTTTACTTGCTACGTAGCCGGCTTGTCAACTGAACGCCTGAACGCAAAATAGTATCGATCGTGTTGTTCTAGACGAGATCATCTGCAAGTGTGATTCAGTTCCAATCCACGACTTGATCATATGCAGTGGGGTGTTGACATGTTAGGTGACTCTAAAGTAGTTCACTACCCCCTCCGATCCAAAAAAATTGTCGCAGTAGCGTGTGTACAAATGTAAATTTATAAAAAGGTCACTCTAATTTACAAGTATCACATCGTGTGTCTGACCCCAACTGCATTTGTCTCTGCCACGTCCGTCAAGAGGAATCGCCGGCGCTCCTCGCCGCATCCCGCGAGGTCTGGAGGAACCACCGGCGCTCCTCGCTGCATCCCACGAACGCAGGCTTGAGTCGCGCCGCCACCGAGGAGGCCGAGCACGGTCGGGACACCACCATTGTCAACGAGGTGGTGAGAGGGAGAGCAGCCACCAGATCCGGCGCGTCCAGCTGCGCAGCCACCGCGGCAATTCGTAGACGGCGTCGACCAAGAAAGTGGGGCGATCAGCTTCGATTGATTTGGTCAAATCTTTGGCTTCGAGCAAGGCGAGCGGCTTTGACCAAGAAAGCTCAGTGTGAGGGGCTGATGGAATGAGGAGGGGAGCGCGGCGAGGCGAGGAGAAGCTCAGCGTCGAAGCTGAGAGAGAACACGTGCGTGTGCATCAACGGAGCAGGGAGAGAGAAGGTGAGCGATGCGGTGCGTGCGGGTGAGAGATGCGGTGCATGTGCGGTGTGGGTGAGCTGAGACGGTCAGGGTGAAGTGTGGGTTGACATACAAAAACCTGGAAGGCTTTTTTGCAAAATGCGCACCACACTTTTTTCGAATAGGAGGGAGTAATAAGAATCATAAATGCTGGTGCATTATTCATGTTGGCACTGTATAAAGTAAGAACGGTTGCTCCTCAGGAGTACTGCGTTGTGGACCGATCTTTATCCTGGGATCAGATAATAAAGGGGTAGAAATACTTTTGTTTCTGTCCTTAAAGAGGTGCGGTTTTTGGCAGCATCTTCCCATCCTGCCACGGAACACATCATGCATGCATGCACACAGGGGCGGAGCTGCATGAGCTGACCCTGGTGCACATGCATCAGGGTCTAAAAAAAAATTACTCTTTCTTACCACCTAAAAAGGTTGTGTGCATCAGGTTAGCCCACATATTGTGCATCAGATAAGGTTATTTAAGCCACTATGTTTGTTCACTGTTTCGAAGGGCATCAGGGTCACTGCTGCTCCAGCTCCGCCCCTGCATGCACACCACAGCCACGTTCAAAATAAACTTTCTTGATCGACTCGTAGTTCTATGTTACTATCTTGTGTTGCTGCCTCGTGTGATCAACCTCTACTAGTAAGGTGTGTGGACAAGCTACCATTATTTCCGGGAAGCCCATTTACTAACCATCCACTGCATTTTTTTTTCTTCAGCTAGAGCTCAGTCAGTAAACTACGAAACCATGATTTAATGAGATCTACAAATAAAAATAAAAATAAAAATACAAGAAAGTTATATTTTTAAGAGAAAACGTAGGTTTAGTACAAGGCAGCGAGAGAACGGCTGTTCCTCCGATTGCAGGAAAAGATATTCTGTTGAGCACGTAAAAGGAGTGCATACTTTGTGGACCAATCTTTATCTTTTTTTTTTTTTTTTGAGAAGACCAATCTTTATCTTGGGATCAGATAAAGGAGTAGAACAGCTTTGTTTTGGCAGCTTCCTCCCATGCATCGGGCCTGCAACGGGAGTACACCCCTGCACCTAGTCTTTATTGACTACCCCACACCATGCACACCCACGTTCAACGTTCTAGCGTACACCGTGCAACAGAGATATCCTGCTCCTTGATCAACTTAGTTATTTTTCTTTATTTCTCAGTAAATGAGATGTACATACATACAATTTTTTTTAAATAATGTGCAACTCACGTAAAAATAATAATACACCCCCGATAAGTTACACTTCTGGATAAACAGCTATATCAAAAATCTGCACAAATATTAATTCTCGGTCAACTGAGAAATAACAAAACCATTTTTTCTAGCCTATTTAATTTAGGCTTAGTGTCAATATTGTTTACTTCACCTAGGTTTTCCTCACTTATAAGGCCTCAACATCACCCTGATTCTGCCACGTATAAGGAAAACGCTTTTGAAAATTTATATGCAAAAAAAGTCGGCATGGCAGCACCGTCGGAGAGTCGCCGAGAGCAACTAGGAAGCTAGAGTTTTCCTCTTCTCCTTTCTGACCCACTGTGTCGTCATGATCACGAACCCCGTCCCGATGCGGCCTTGGGCATGGCGTCGCCACCGCTGATAACTGCTTGCCTAGCATGGTCCATGGCGACATTTTCATCCCCATATTCCCACTTTCGTCGACACCATCGTGCACGTTAATCATCGGAAGTCCGTGCCATCGGCAGAGGTGGGGAATGTCCAGGCGGTTTCGTTCAAAGGGATCTACAAGACTCCGAAGGTGAAAGTACCATCTCAGTGTCTCATGTCATCGATGACAATGATAGTTCGACTTCTCCCTTTGCATTTGCACTGTGTGGCATTGGAGGATGTGAGGTGAGAAGCCCCCTATCCTGAGGAGGAAAAGTCGATGGAAGGAATTTCACGATACATATTGTTTTACATGGTTTTTTCCCTTATATAGCTGCCCGACAATCGTTGCGACCCGACAATCCTACTTCGAGGACTCGGGTTCAGTGCAGACGCTTCTATAACTTGAAATGGGTAAAACATCTCGCGAATTAAGGTTTTGTTAAACGGAATAATTGTTGCTGTAAAAAAGTGTAGAGAGTATTGTAAAGGGGCGTATGTTTGAATGATTTGAAAGAAAGGCAGCTGGTGGAGAGCGTTGCTCCTCTGCAGCAAAAGAGATCCTGTGGTCCTACGTACTGCATGCTACCTTGTGGACCGACCATGCATGTCACCTGAAGCTAACAGAGCTCGAAATTAGATAAAACTGCAAACAGCTTTCGTTTCTGCGGCGCTGAGCCTGAATCACACGTCCTTCCCTGGGAGTGCTGTTTTGGCAGCTTGTTCGGAGTACGCTGGACCCAATAGGCAAGTGCCAACCCTTTGTTGGCTACCCCACAGACAGGCAAGCGACACAGCCTGCACAGCACCTCCGTCAGGGTCAGGGTACGTAGAAGCACTTCGCCGATTTCTTTCTCCTCAAGATCATGGCGCGCAAAGGCGGCGATGTTTACACCGAGTCCAGCCGGAAACATAACTTTCCTGGTCGAGCGCCACCGCAACTGTGATATTCGGACGGTGAGTCAAATCCATGAAGCAAGATGGATGACTAATTTACACCTCCCTTGGTCCTTGGGCGTTTGATGTATCTATGTGCGCCCGGTGTAGCATCATCTCGAGCTGCTGCCCCGAATCCACATGCCGCGTCGATTGGAACTTGGAAGCAGCTTGATGTCACCGCGAGGCACGAAACGCAGAATTAGGTAAAGAAATGCATTCCTTCATTCAACAGATATCTCTTATACAATTGCACTACCACTCTAGAGAAAACGTCCGTCAAGACAAAGGAATTAGTTGCAGAGAGATATTCTAACAAATTGAAGGAACGAATACTTTTGAGAACAACTAGGGTGATGTGCAAGAATACTCGGGAAATTAGCGTCATGTCTGAATTAAATGAGAAGGCCATGTAAAAGGATGAATACATTTTTGAAGGGGGTAAAAGGATGAATATAGCGAATCGAGATCAGCATCGAGTCTCGTGGCTTACAAATATAAGATGGTCTTCTAGAAGTATGATCTAATCTAGGCTCCATAGCACCCCTCTCCCACCAGCTCACAGGAGCTGACACCATCGACATGAGGAGAGAGCCTGGGGGTCGTATTTATGCACGATGGCGTCCTTTACGCCTCCCCGCCACGGAAGGTGTCAGACGATGGAAATGAAGATAATGTATAACTAGATCCTTTTCTCAGCAGACTAAGGAAGTTATGTTTTTAAAGCAACAACAGAGAACAGCAAGCGAAACGGTACGTACGTGAGGCCGGTGAGAGAGGCGAGCGTGAGATCCTAAAAACCCATCTAGGGTTTCGTCACCCTCACCGGTGACGCCGCCGGTCCGCTCCCCCTCCGTTGGCCTTAGGGCCATGGAGGCGTGGCGGATTACGACCTCTCGCCGGCGAGAGGGTTTTCGTCCTTTGTTTAGATTTTTGTAGTGTCTTCTTATGGTGAGGCGACGGCTACATCTTGAAGTCAGAATAAGGTACTCACCGTCCTATCCTCGCTCTGGTGATGCGTCTAGTGCCAGCAGAGGGCGCGTGGAGGTGTGTATCCGGCGGATCTCCTGGGATCATGTCCGTTTTCATGTTCGTCTGTGTGGTTGTAGGTCTGACTCTTCCGATCTACGGTTGTCATCATTCGCGATGGTTACTGCTCTGCTGAGATGGACCCTTGGGTCCTTAGCACGACGACTTCACGTCTGTCTACTACAACAAGCTCTACTACGATAAGCTTTACCCGGCTCCGGTGAGGGAGGGGTGAGGACGGTGGCGCGCCTTCGGCTCGCTTCAGTGTTGTTAGTCGTCGCTAGGTGGTCCGAATACCTTTTTGTAATTTTATTATTTTTAGAATTTTTTGTACCGTTGTTGATAATCAATAGATTGGTTGGTCTTTTCGCAAACAAAAAAGAAGTTATGTTTTTAAAAATTAATCGGAGTTGAGTTGTTTTCAGTACATCACCAGTAAGACAAGTCAGACCATCCAACAGCAACATTGATGATATTGTCACCACAAAAGAGTACAGTAGGACATCACATGGACATTGTGTTTTGACTCGTAAGTATAGATGCTTCCGTTATGAAAATGCATTTCAAATGCATTAGAAAATATCAAAATATTCCATACAAAATTTTGGGAAGTACATCCAAACTTCCTTTTGCCACACAAAAAGTGTTCCAAAAATATGACATTTTTTGTGAGCTGTGTAAAAAGACAAAAAAATGTCTGACTTATAGTCATTTTGGAGCATCGGAATTTGTCTTTTTACACAAGCCACAATTTTTTTTTTGTTTTTTGGCAAACTTTATGTACAAACACAAAATGTCCAGATACATATACCCGAATTTTTGTTTTAATTTGTTTGGCATTTTATAATATGATTTTTAGGTAGTGGGTGCATCTACACCTATGAGTTAAACAGATATCCTGACATAACAATTATGTAGTATATTAAAAATGAAAAGAGAAGCACTTGGCATGTGTATTTAAAACGAGACTCATAATCTATTTAATGTGGGATGCATTCCCCTAGGGCAGAAACACTATCATGGTTTCTTTTTAGAGAAGAGGCAAACCTTGGTTGATTGACATTTCATTAAGGTTAAGAAGGGAGTTTACAAATTACAAGAGTATATTACAGACTTGCCTTGGCCAACTGCCACACCGCCCCAAAACACTAAGACTGACTGCTTCAACACCTGCTCAACAGTGGACAATTTACGACAGAAGGTCCTAGTGTTACGTTCTAGCCAAAAATTTCTCATTCCTGGGATATCCAAGGCCGCTACTTCCCTATGCTTGTCTCGGGGACAGCGTGATCTCAGGGAGCGCCACCATTCCCTGACCAAGTCGTGGACGGCGCGATCTAGCCCTGCAAAACCTTTCCTCTTCCATAACCTGAACCAGAACTCACAGGAAAAAGGGCACTGAACCAAGTGATGGTCAATATCTTCCTGCACCAGCATTCTGGTGAGTGATCCAGACCCCTCCAGTTCTTCCACAGAGCTTGAGCATAGTTACTCCACTTCAATTCTACCTCTGAAGAAAGCAGAGTAAGCCCAAGCTGAGGAATATTTCCCATTAGCTGTCAGGCGCTGTCCTCCTCCATGCTCAAGGGCAGGAGTGCACTCTTTCGATCCATCTGTCGGTTCGAGAAATTGGTTCTTGGTCCATTCCTAACTTCGCATCACATCGCTGCTCGTCCATCTCCTCGGCCTCTCGAGATGACTTGAAATCCAGAACTTACCAAGAATGCAGAGGCTCGACGCGCTCAAGCCATCGCCACCTAATCCGCAAAGCATCATTTAACATCTTAAGATTCAAGATTCCCAAACCTCCATACTGAACTGTCATGCACACCTGCTGCCAAGTGCCAAGCCACTCTGCAGTTTACTCATTTTGCATCTTCAGAACCGTGCTAGAAAAAGGTCGTACAAATCTTATCGATGCACTTGAACACCCAAGGAGGCAGATCTAAGGATAGCATGTGATAAACCGCGATAAGGACAGATGCATGACTGAAGTAGCTGTGTTGTCTTTGGCCCCATGGTCATGTAAGAGTAGGTATATCACTTTGTAAAAAAGTAGTACAAAGAGAAACAGTTTCGATAGACGATAGCACAGAGTGGATAAATCCAGTTCACCTTTGTTTGGCTTCCAATAGATCAGAACAGTCCAAACCCAAATCACATGTATGACTATTCTCATGCTACCAATACAGAATGTCCGAGCCTACAATTTTAAATCAAGATACATTACTCATGGATCCATTACTATTTATCTAATTTTGATTAACAACATGAGTTCTGAACACAAAGACCATTCTATCTTAAGAAAAAAAATCGTTACTACGTGAGCACGGGGTGATGGATTAGCAGTTTCATTTGAACTAATTATTCTTCTCTAGCATTGCCACCTCCAGTCAGCCCAAAGTAAACATTAAGAGATGCACAAAGTACATAACACGTTTTTAGTAATCAGTCACATGCTCTGCACCTACAGAAAGGAACCTGGAGATACCTTGGGGCTGGTGACATTACAAAAATCGACCAATCCTTTCAGGTTTTTTGACGATTTCTCCCATTGTTGGCCTTTAATCTTCATTATATTGATCGCACAGCAACCTTGCATGACCTTTCGAGCTCCTAGAAATTCACATCTTCGACTAATTCAAAAACCAAAGATGGATTAGAGAAGCTTGATCAGATTGGAAAGAGAGCAGCTTATTATAGCTGACATTGAATCAGCAGTCAGCCCAAAATGTACAACTGTACAAGGTGTATGCAAATGATCAAACAAAGGCGCTACACGGCACCTGCTTGCTATTCTTCGCTGTCTTTGAGGATGATCTGCGGATGGAGCCAGCTGAGGAGGCAAAAATAGTTCTGCTTCACCAATTATAGTAGTTATTCAGAAACCAGATCATGTAGCATTCCTGCAAAATTCAGTTACAGACACCACATAAAAATACTTCAGCTTCGCCAATTATAGCAAAAACTGGGTTTATTATGACAAATATTCACAAAATAAAGAAGGTTTAGTGAGTTTTTATGACGGTGATATCTTGCATTTCTTAGTCCAGCGTTGATCTTCAAAAACAATACCTCGTATGCTAAATAAATCACCCTCCATGGAGAGAAAAAAATACTTGCCACACTCAGTATCCATGAGGCACTGGAAGAACAATATCTAATAAATGCAATGTCCATGAAGTATATAGATCATGTGTCAAATACCAAAAAGAAAAGTACTTACCATTTTCCAGTGACTCTCTTTGGATGCCGGCAATCTGTGGCATAACCAACAAACAAATGTAAGGTGCAGGAACACCTTGTTGACCACTGTTTCCATTCCAAAAGAATCACGGCGCCAATACAAGAAGCGTGTTTTGCCACATTCTCTGCCTCAGAGACACGTATTCCAGCATGCGATCTTTGGTTGTAAGTAAATATATCAAGTTGATGGACATCTCATTCACCAGAAACAAGATAGCGGCCTTGGAAGCGCTGTCGACGACCTCTGTCTCACATGTCGCCTCTACACCAGCAATAATGATCCTGCCAGCATGAGCATCCATGTTGTAAGTTGTAACCCTTCAGCTGGGGGTCTATTTCAGACATAACCAATTTGTTCCATGCACGCTTGACACTCAAAGACAGGTTAATCCCAGCCAAGAGAGATCATCATCTACTGATCTACACTAACACAACATTTATTCTATTCATGATCTCGCAAGGTAAGTCTTGATATTTGTGAGGCTGCAAGTAGCTAATAGCCCGAGTAAATAAACCATTAGGACTATATGACTGTGCATGTCGATTTGCAAGTAGTTATAGACACGTGAAAGCAAACATTACTTCAGTTCTGTATTAAAAACATTCCTCAAAATAGAATCTAGCAATAGAAAATACAGAATCAGATAAGATGTTAATAACTGTAATGAACATTCTGTGACTGAGAATATCTTCTGAACTTTGCAGTCCATGGAGAAAAAAATTATACAATTCAACTAATTTGTTCAGATCGTTACATTGATTATTGAATGAACCATAACGTTGTGCAAGATAAAAAGGTGCATACAGAACTAGTACAACTTTGAAAATGCAGTGTTCTGATGATTGGGGCTTTAAAGGGATCTCAGCCCATTGTAATGTACCACAGCACCGTGTGAGCAACTAACATAGCTTCTGTGAGGATGCTATCATTATGTTTTTAGGTTCTGATATCAACATCTGAGTCGTAGACCAATCAGTTAAGATGCACATATATCCCTGGCGTTTTAGCTTCTTACAGAAACAGAGCTACAGAGGCTCACAAATATTCAAACTGCAGCTATACTTCTCTACCTGAGCATAAGAAAGCAGCTACATCATCATACATTCATATACCTCTGCACGTCCTTGTACTTGCCGCGGGAGGAAACGAGCAGGTCGGGGTATTGTGTCGATGCCGAGCTCCTGCTAATCAACGGGTCCGTCGAACACGACGACGATCTTCTCCTCTTGAACGGCAGCTTCCACGGGCATGACGTCAAACAGGTGGCAGGCATCGCACTGAAACAACCAACAGGATCCAAAAGAATGCAAGGGTCAATGACAAGAAAGATCACATCTGTACGAGGTGAGAAGGAAAGAAGCACGTGAGGAAGAGAGGGGAGGGACGAACCATCGTTTCGGCAGCGACGGAATCGGCCCAAGTGCTCGAGCCTCTGGTCAAGGCCAACACTTGAAGACGACGGCCACCTCGGTGGCATCCGGCTGCACCAATCTCCACTCCACATCGTCTGCGAAATCCAGCTCCCGTTTCGCCACGAGCGTGTGTCAGGATCAGGAAGAGCAGCCGTATGTTTGCGTCGTCAGTTTCTTCAGACAAGAAGGGCGAACGGAGGAGAACCAGCGGAGATCATCCAACAGTCCGCATTCACCGATATCGTTTCGTGTCAAGACACGCGATTTGATGTAGTAATTTGATTTTGACCGCGTAATAATGAATCTTGTAATAACCTCAGTTAAACTCGTGGCTCAAGCGCAGTATGTAAGCTGGAGAGAGGATGAATGGGCGATACGAATATGAAAAACTAAACTACTTTCCCTCCAAAATATAACACGTTTTGGTAGACTTGGAATCACTACTTTTGATGTCTATTTTGCCTCTCCTTACGGTTCTTTACAGGTTTTCCTTAATTTATCATTCATGATCTAATTCGTTACTCACTCCGTTCTAAATTAGATGACTTACATTTGTCTGAATAGGTGTATATTTGTACTTGTTTAGTGTCTACATACATCCATGTCTAGACAAACGTGTGTCAAGTAAATTGGAATGGAGGGAGTAGTACCTTAATACAATTGCATGCTAGATTTCCATCCTTGTCCTTCGTGTCTTTGGTTTAAGGTCGGATGGTGACAATTGGTATCAAATCACTAATTCTTCAATTCAAAAGAAAAGAAATCCACCGAGCATCGATCACATTGGTTCGAGCATAAATCCCCCTTGCTATGTGTTCTCTGTTGCCCGCCAAGATCTCTTCCGTGTTCTCCGACCAAAGAGCACACCACTTCGTAGGAGATCCTAGAAAGCAAGCCACGGAAGAACCTCAGTTTTCGAAAAACTATTCATGACAAAGAAAAAACGTTTGAAGAGTCGAAGTATATTTCCGAGGATGTTCAAAATACGTTCACCCGTTAGATAAAAATATGATTTTCTTTAAAAAGATAAAGATAATAAAAAAATTATGAAGGAAAAAAAAAGGAAACACGAAAAGAAAATAGCAACGGAAAACAAAAGGCAAAAGGGTAAAAGGACGCTTACCTGGGCCGGCCTAGTATGCTCCCTCGCATGAGCATCAAGATTCAAGCCGCTAATGAAGGCCTGAAGCATCAATTAGGAATCACCCTGGTACATTCTCTCTGGGGAGCGCCTATATCGCGCCCGCAGGCGGCGCGATTGGCCTTAGCCGCCTGAAGCGAGTGGCTTCATGGGCCAGTCTGGAGCGCCCCAATAAAAAAGCAGTGTTTTTTTTTCCTTTTTGCATTTTTAAAATCTGTTTTTAATCCGAAAATTTTTAAATATGAATAAATTTCAAATCTGTACGTTTTTTAAAATCTGAATGCTTTTTGAATTTGAGAAAAATTCAAATTTCAACAATTTTTTAATCTGAATATTTTTTTGAGTATGAAATTTTTTTAAGTATGAACATTTTCCAATCTGATTTTTAGAAAAATCTGAACTTTTTTGAAGAAAAAATAAAACAGAAAAGAAACGAAAAAGGAAAGAAAAAGAAAAACGAACATAGAAAACGAAAAAAGAATAAAAGTTAAAATCGGCCAATTGGGCCGCCTCATACCCTTCAGGCGTTTCGCGCGGCCAACTGGTGATACATAGGATTTTGCGCGGATAAATAGGGATTAGCCATTTTGCGCTCTCTGGTGTAGTGTGGGTGGCACGAATAGAAGTGAACTGTGCTCTCCAACTCCTCCATGGGCCGACTGCATAATGGCCCTAGGCATTTTGCTGAATAACCTAGTACACAACTTGGGCCTCCTTCTGCTTAAAAAAACAACTTGGACCTCCTTGGGACGAACACATCACAGAAACTCCTGATCTGAGTTTGTATTCCCCATGCTTACACAGAGCTCACAGTTCGAAAACACTTTGATACACGCATGCACGGCCTGTAACATAGGTAGATCCACACCTTGCGTCAGGCATCTGTCATGGCCGGCGCTGCCCTGCACAGGCATGGACACAACCTATATCCATTATTCCCATGATGCACACACAACACAACGGATGGCCCTCGCCTCTCCACGATTCGCCATTCTAATTCCCGCCATGCCCTACCAACGGGAGGAGAAGCAGTCTGATTGATGAGTTCTTCTTCCTCGCAGCAGTGGATTCGATTGGACGTTGGGGGCATCAAAATTCTCTGGCGGGTGGTGGTGGTTCTTCTCTGAGAATAGTGCCCACCCTTTGGCGTTGTGCCCTTGCGGGTTGGATGGATGCGAGGGGGAGCATTTTCGCCTCCACCACCCGAGCGCCTCAAGATCTTCACTGACTTTACTGATCAGTACTCCTACTCTTTATGCCCTTTTCAGCACCGGGTATTTATGTTGGTCCGCTTTCAGAAAACTTTATTACAGAAATCTTGGCCGACAAAGTTTCAGAAAGCTTCTGAAGCTGAGATCTCACATTTCAGAATGCAAAGTTTTAGCTGGCTGTTTCCATAACAGAATTTAGCAGTTCCCAAATCCCATGCTTATCGGACAGATAATAGCGGCCGAAGGCGAGGTTACACCTAACAAATCATGGTTGATGAACCCAAACCCACACCCAGGGGACGGGACCATGGACGCACGAAAGCAATCAGGGCAGGGGCACACACCTACATGCCTCTGCCTGCTCCCATGCATCAACGCAAGCCATGAGATGAGCCCATCAGTTAGCTACATCCACATTCATCTTCCTGCCGGGCCGGCCAACGCCCGGCGCGCCCGCCCGGCACGAGCGCCCCTCCCCGCGGCGACGTACGTGCTCCTCCGGTAGCCGGGCCCCGGCGGGACGCCCCGATCGATGGATGCCGACGTACCATCCGCTCCCCCCGGCCATCATGCATGCTTCGCCGATCTCCATGCTTCGATCGCACAAACTGTCGCTCGAATGATGATCGTCGTCGATCCCGGGCACGCACTACTCGAGAGCTAATTCTTGGACGACGTAACACGCCTCTTCTGGTCTAGTTGCAGTTCGGCCCCTAGCTAGTTCAATCGGTCGATGGTGGATCAGGCTTAATTAGCACGTTTAATTATTATTAGGGGCGAAGAAATTAAGCTGTGTCCGTGGTAGCCAACGGAACGGGTGATATAATCCCTCCGATTGGAAATGATTGATACAAATTTGTCTAAATACGGATAAATCAAGATGTAGTTTAGTATGTAGATATATCTCAATATTTGTGTCAACCATTTCCGATGGGAGTTAGCATTTTATTTTACAGACTAACGCGTACATATATACCCAGCGGCGAAGGACCGAAAATGTTTGATGGAGGGTGCATTCGAAAAAATGATGCAAAAACTATAATAGTGCCGAGACATTGACACTATTTTCATTCATAATCACCTAGTATAACCGAAATATAAACATATTTGAATTTGAATATAAATAGACCAAAAAAACATATTGATTGTATTTTTCGAATAAACTCCATATATTTGCTGATAAAAACTTTTGAATATCCCTCGCTCGATTTAGCACATCATCTAGCCATCAAGAAGCCATCACAAACTGTCGCTCGAATGATGATCGTCGTCGATCCCGGGCACGCACTACTCGAGAGCTAATTCTTGGACGACGTAACACGCCTCTTCTGGTCTAGTTGCAGTTCGGCCCCTAGCTAGTTCAATCGGTCGACGGTGGATCAGGCTTAATTAGTACGGTTAATTATTAGGGGCCAAGAAATTAAGCTGTGTCCCCTCCGATTGGAAATGATCGATACAAATTTGTCTAAATACGGATAAATCTAGACGTAGCTTAGTATGTAGATACATCCGTATTTTAACAATATTTGTGCCAACCATTTCCGATCGGAGGTAGCCATTGACACTATCTTGATTCATAATAACCTAGTATAACAGAAATATAAATTATTTGATTTGAATATAAATAGACCAAAAAAATATCTACGATAGATTTAGAATAAACTCCATAGTTTTGTTGATAAAAACTTTTGAATATCCCTCGCTCGATTTAGCACATCGTCTAGCCGTCAAGAAGCCATCGCAAACATCTTTTTACGCAACTCGGTCTTGATGATCGTTGTCGCCCAGAAGCTCATTTCAATTGTTTTTGTTACCATCGATAAAAGAAATGTCAACTCAGTTAAACACGATATCAATTTAAATTCCCCGCGTATGAATAATGAATAGCTCAAGGTTGTCTTGTATATGCTTATGTTCATAATTAGAGTAATGTTTATGATAAATCTCTGTAAGACGACCAAGGTTATTCACAATGAATTAAAAAATGAGTCTCCGGAGTTAAGACAAGAGAATTCAAAACAACTAGGAAGATAGCTAGAAGCAATGGTCAAAATCGGCCATAAATGATATTGATTGATGGAGCTTATACATGTAGAATTTTAGGCAATAAATTATATAAAGCTAGAATAGAATGTTAAAAAAATATTGCACATCTTGAGTTGATTTCGGCCACTCTCTCATAAGCTATCCAAAATACTCTCAAACCCTTCTCGAACTGAACACCTAGGACATGTCCAGAGTCGGGTTTTGTTAGGTTGATAATTAGGTATTGTGATTGAAAATAGTTGGTTTCCGA
Source organism: Poa pratensis (assembly GCA_947311845.1). Classification (NCBI taxonomy): domain Eukaryota; kingdom Viridiplantae; phylum Streptophyta; class Magnoliopsida; order Poales; family Poaceae; genus Poa; species Poa pratensis. The sequence continues at coordinate 38,367,319 of CAMZMU010000076.1, read as the reverse complement.
CTAAACTAGATCTAGTCCTTATTTTCGGTTCGGAATTGATTTTATGCAGTTTTTGTCACCAAAACACGCATAACTTTCTCATACAAAGTATTTTTGACGTACGATCGCTCAAATTGTTCAGGAAAAAGACGCGTATAAGAATATTTTCACCAAAAAATAAATTAAGGTAGGACGGAGCTTCGCCCGTGTACATGTCGTGTAAGAAAAAGGCGATGAAGCACGGGAATCATGCATGGTCTGACGGGGCCGGGATCGATCGGGTCATGGAAGAAGTTTTTGCCGGTACGTAGTACGTGAGCCATGGCATGCACAACTTGTGAGCGCTCGCTCGTACCCTTTTGTTTCCTTGCCCCTGTCATCACCTGCGATTCTCTCTCAGCAGCTGGCCGCAATCGACTTCCGGTGGTCATCCTTCCGCTCACAGAGGGCCGGCCGGATGAAGACATATTCACGGAGGGTAGCTAGCTTCGGACAGCGGATCGAAATGGATCGTTTCAGTGAATTTTCTACATCGAGAAATCAACATTAGGATGAAGACATGCTAAGTTTCTATCCATGTACCAGTTGTGCACTCGATCTAATCTAATCTAATCTCGTGGAACTGTACTGTATCAGAGAGGGTAACAGAACAGGGGAGGGCATTGAATGCGTGATGTGCCGTATGACCTGATCATGGCTACGATTGATTGGGGCGTAAAGTTGGACATGACCTGTTATCTTTCTTTTCTCGGCGAAAAGGAGGGGGGAGGTCCTTTTCGGACACGAATATGGTGCATCATATATCTGCTGTATGCTTGCATTCCACTGGTACAGTGACACCAACGACAGAGACTCACGGGAGGGAGGGAGGGAGGGGAGACTGTTTCATCGCAAAAAAAAAAACTCATGAAAGATAAGGCCGACATTGTATAATCCACTTTAATCAGTTTAGTATGCTTGACACTTGCCGTATGTTTGGACAACCACAATTTTTCAATAGGTGGTTACTGGTTTGCAGGGTTTAGTTGGGTATCAAGGTAATAAGTATGGTTACAATTAGGGTTCCTTCCCTCGTCTTTGAGACGCTGCAATAGCTCGGCTGACATAGAGAATTTGTTGTTGAACATTCGGGCATTCCTTTCCTTCCAAATCTCCCAAGTGATGAGGATAATCGCCGTCTTGAGCCCTTTCTTAGAATCCGTTGTCGTAGCCGCCACAACCCTTCCAGTACTCCAACACCGTTGGTCTACTCTGGTCCAAGTCTTGTAGAAGAGACGGGCATTTAAGCCAAACTGCAGCATCTGCCCAGATACACTTGGAGTAGCGACACTCGAAAAGGATGTGACATATCGTCTCAGGCTGGCATCTGCAAAGCTGACATGTGGGGTGGTGGGGCCAGCCCCTAATAGTGAGGCGAACTGAGGTCCAGACCCTGTTTTGCACCGCGAGCCAGTCGAAGAAGCTGCACTGAGGGGGGAGGGAGGGGGGTGGGGGTGCAAGTCTTCCAGACGATGCTCATGATAGGACAGTAGAGGCGCCAATGAATTGGTCCTTGTAGGCAGAGCTCGCTGAGTACATTTCGTTTAGTTGTAACTGAGTTCTACTCCCTCCCTTTTTAAATATAAGATGTTTTTCGTGGGACAATGCGGGACGCCGCTATGCAACCCTAGTTACAATCGCATGACCACACACACACAGGCCGGTACACTGCCGCAATTTAGCTCACCTGGCATGATATAAACTCTAGGAAGCGTAGAGCCATGAGTTACGCGGGGAATTCTCAAAAAAAAAAAGAGTTACGCGGGGACAATTTTCAGGTCAGGGTCGGATGGTACCAACATCGCTCCTTACAGTTCGTCACGCACGACACGTACGGCCACAAGGAGACGAGCTGGTGCGACGCCGACCCGGCCGTAGTATTTCCCTGCGATTTTCGATTTACGGCGATCGCAGCTGGGGTGGGGTTGCGATTGGGGCCTAGCTAGCCGGCGATGAGGGGTTGGGGGTCCAAACAAAGAAGCGGGAATCTTGGGGTCCCCGAGCTACATACATACATACATACATCCACCGAAGCTCTAATCCGGCAATGACCGGCATGGGTACATGTCGTCCTCTTGGGCTTAGCTTGTGCTCGTTTCGCTGCAGAATCCATGGCTGTACGCTAATGCTCTCACCGATGAGCTGCTGACTGGGCGGCACCGGCGCGCGCAATATGTGATCTGACCAACACGGCTCGGTTCCGTGTTTAGCTTAATTAGCGTCTGCCCACTTGTGACCCATGCATCAGCTGTTGCATGCTTAGGAGGCTGTCGATCGAGGCTTAGGCGTCAAGTGTTATTGCCACCATGCATTCCGTTTCAAAAAAATATTACCACCATGCATTGTTGTGTCGTGCGATCTTCCGTGATCCGATGGACATCCATCGGGTTGCACCATGGCAACAAAGTGCATGCTGGATTAAGGGCGAATTGACGGAACCGCCATTGCATGTCAGTGTCAATTTCATGAACCGACGTAGCCTCTCATCAAGGCCTTTCAAAAATGAACTCAGTGCTCTACAAATTCGATACAAAAGGTCGAACCAGATCATAAAACAAGTAAATGATGCATTATTTCTTTCCTTCTATATCGGTAATTCGAGCCATAACTGGGAAAGCAAAGCTAATTTTTTTTAATAATACATTTTTATATTAAATTCGAAAAATATTACGCAAAAAAACGATTTTCCAGAAATAATACGGCCTCGGCCTGGTCTGGGCCGATTAGGTCCTGTCGGCCAGGCCTGGGCCGATTTGTGCTGATCGGCTTAGCCTGAGCCGAAAGGGTAGCTGCTGGGCCATCCCTAAGTGGGGTGGGGTTGAGACTTGAGCTAGCCGGCAATGAGGTGAGGGGTCCAAACAAAGAAGCGGGAATCTTGGGGTCCCCGAGCTACATACATACATACATACATCCACCGAAGCTCTAATCCGGCAATGACCGGCATGGGTACATGTCGTCCTCTTGGGCTTAGCTTGTGCTCGTTTCGCTGCAGAATCCATGGCTGTACGCTAATGCTCTCACCGATGAGCTGCTGACTGGGCGGCACAGGCGCGCGCAATATGTGATCTGACCAACACGGCTCGGTTCCGTGTTTAGCTTAATTAGCGCCTGCCCACTTGTGACCCATGCATGAGCTGTTGCATGCCTAGGAGGCTGTCGATCGAGGCTTAGGCGTCAAGTGGTAATTACCACCATGCATTCTGTCGTGCGATCTTCCGGCCGTGATCCGGTGGACATCGATCGGGTTGCACCATGGCAACAACGTGCATGCTGGATTAAGGGCGAATTGATGGAACCGCCATTGCATGTCAGTGTTAATTTTTTTAGATAAAGATGTCAGTGTTAATTTCATGAACCGACGTAGCCTCTCATCAAGGCCTTCCAAAAATGAACCCAGTGCTCTACAAATTCGATACAAAAGGTTGAACCAGGTCGTCAAAAAAAAAAGTAAATGATGCATTATTTCTTTCCTTCTATATCGGTAATTCGAGCCATAACTGGGAAAGCAAATGCCTCGAAATTCAGTTTTGATCGACCAAGAGGAGTAACGACGATGCCAAACGAATTACTAGTACTTCCCCTGTGAACGGAAATTATTTTCGAACGATTTTCAAAAAAGTGAACAAAAAAAGTATTTGAACGGAAATTATTTTTGAATGATTTTAAAAGGCGAACAGAAAAAGTCTGTGAACGGAAATTAATTTTGAATGATTTAAAAAGTGAATAAAAAAGTTGGTGAACGGAAACTAATTTTGAACGAATCTATACTCTTATATAGTGTACGAATTTTGAAAGCTTCATTCAAATCATTATAATGCAACTTGCACCGTTGATTGGACACAATCCAACGGCCTAAAACGCTGGGATTCACAGCTACAGTACCACACACCTTTATCTACATCCTTCTGGAAACAACGCTCTGATCAGTTGGCAGAGGGTGAGCAGCTAGCTAGCAGCCAGCTTTCGCATGCAGTTAGGAAAAAGTAAAAAACAAAAACGTGCAAAATTAAACCAGTACATCCAAGAGCACATAAATGGAATCAATTTACATTTCTACATGCGACGTTTTGTAGACTTTATGCTATTTTGCGTCAAAATTAGAGAGGTTTATTCATTATAATGACTGTTTTTACCGTGCACAACACGTGAAGCTGACTAGTTTAAAAATAGTGAACGAAAAATGGTCGGTGAACAGAAAATATTCTTGAAAGATTTTAAAAGGCGAACAGAAAAAGTCTGTGAACGCAAATTATTTTTGAACGACTTTCAAAAAAGTGAACAAAAAAGGTATTTAAATGGAAATTATTTTTGAACGATTTTAAAAGGCGAACAGAAAAAGTCTGTGAACGGAAATTAATTTTGAACGATTTAAAAAGTGAACAAAAAAGTTGGTGAACGGAAACTAATTTTGAACGAATTTAAAAATAGTGAACGAAAAATGGTTGTTGAACAGAAAATATTCTTGAACGATTTTAAAAGTGAACAAAAAAAGTTGTTGAACGGAAATTAATTTTGAACGATTTAAAAAGTGAACAAAAAAGTTGGTGAACGGAAACTAATTTTGAACGAATTTTAAAATAGTGAACGAAGAAAATGCAAAAAAATAAAAACAAAAAGGTGAACATTCGTTCATTTCTTTTCCCTAAAAATAAATAAAACTTCGAATTGACAACAGAAAATAAAATAGAAAATTAAAGAAAGAAGAAAAACGAAACTGTGTACTACAAAAGGAAAGTGGGAAAAAATAAAAACGAAACAGGAAACAGGAAAAAGTTATAACACGAAAGTTGTGGAAAACGGCGAGTTTCATATACCCATGAAAGGATTTTTCAAACCGTCTACTGAGTGTGACAAATTTAACAAAATTCATCTAAAAAAATTGAAAATTCCGGTCCAAAATTAAGAAGCTACATTCCACGAAACTCGAAACCGATCACGGGAATGGAACCTAATCGTAAACGTACACATATTTCGTGTATAAATTATTTTTGAAAATGAAAATATATTTTTGTGTGAGATGGAGTATGTGTTATACTGTGTACCTAGGCAGAGCTAGTACAGCCCGAAGGCACGAGCTGCGCGCGAAGCGAAACATTCAAAAAGGGAAGAAAAAAATCTGGCTCTAAAAGGATGCAGAAGACCTAGCGCACAGTACGCCCAGCAAACTAAATGGGGCAGGCCCAGGAGAGCGCAGGGGTGTGCGACGCTGGTTAAGGTCGACCTGGTCGATATATAGGATTTGCCGGTGTAGTGTGGGTGGTGTGCTCTCCAACTCCTCCATGGGCCGACTGCATAATGGCCCTAGGCATTTTGCTGAATAACCTAGTACACAACTTGGGCCTCCTTCTGCTTAAAAAAAACAACTTGGACCTCCTTGGGACGAACACATCACAGAAACTCCTGATCTGACTGAGTTTGTATTCCCCATGCTTACACAGAGCTCACAGTTCGAAAACACTTTGATACACGCATGCACGGCCTGTAACATAGGTAGATCCACACCTTGCGTCAGGCATCTGTCATGGCCGGCGCTGCCCTGCCCTGCCATGCAGAGGCATGGACACAACCTATATCCATTATTCCCATGATGCACACACAACACAACGGATGGCCCTCGCCTCTCCACGATTCGCCATTCTAATTCCCGCCATGCCCTACCAACGGGAGGAGAAGCAGTCTGATTGATGAGTTCTTCTTCCTCGCAGCAGTGGATTCGATTGGACGTTGGGGGCATCAAAATTCTCTGGCCGGTGGTGGTGGTGGTTCTTCTCTGAGAATAGTGCCCACCCTTGGCGTTGTGCCCTTGCGGGTTGGATGGATGCGAGGGGGGAGCATTTTCGCCTCCATCACCCGAGCGCCTCAAGATCTTCACTGACTTTACTGATCAGTACTCCTACTCTTTATGCCCTTTTCAGCACCGGGTATTTATGTTGGTCCGCTTTCAGAAAACTTTATTACAGAAATCTTGGCCGACAAAGTTTCAGAAAGCTTCTGAAGCTGAGATCTCACATTTCAGAATGCAAAGTTTTAGCTGGCTGTTTCCATAACAGAATTTAGCAGTTCCCAAATCCCATGCTTATCGGACAGATAATAGCGGCCGAAGGCGAGGTTACACCTAACAAATCATGGTTGATGAACCCAAACCCACACCCAGGGGACGGGACCATGGACGCACGAAAGCAATCAGGGCAGGGGCACACACCTACATGCCTCTGCCTGCTCCCATGCATCAACGCAAGCCATGAGATGAGCCCATCAGTTAGCTACATCCACATTCATCTTCCTGCCGGGCCGGCCAACGCCCGGCGCGCCCGCCCGGCACGAGCGCCCCTCCCCGCGGCGACGTACGTGCTCCTCCGGTAGCCGGGCCCCGGCGGGACGCCCCGATCGATGGATGCCGACGTACCATCCGCTCCCCCGGCCATCATGCATGCTTCGCCGATCTCCATGCTTCGATCGCACAAACTGTCGCTCGAATGATGATCGTCGTCGATCCCGGGCACGCACTACTCGAGAGCTAATTCTTGGACGACGTAACACGCCTCTTCTGGTCTAGTTGCAGTTCGGCCCCTAGCTAGTTCAATCGGTCGATGGTGGATCAGGCTTAATTAGCACGTTTAATTATTATTAGGGGCGAAGAAATTAAGCTGTGTCCGTGGTAGCCAACGGAACGGGTGATATAATCCCTCCGATTGGAAATGATTGATACAAATTTGTCTAAATACGGATAAATCAAGATGTAGTTTAGTATGTAGATATATCTCAATATTTGTGTCAACCATTTCCGATCGGAGTTAGCATTTTATTTTACAGACTAACGCGTACATATATACCCAGCGGCGAAGGACCGAAAATGTTTGATGGAGGGTGCATTCGAAAAAATGATGCAAAAACTATAATAGTGCCGAGACATTGACACTATTTTCATTCATAATCACCTAGTATAACCGAAATATAAACATATTTGAATTTGAATATAAATAGACCAAAAAACATATTGATTGTATTTTTCGAATAAACTCCATATATTTGCTGATAAAAACTTTTGAATATCCCTCGCTCGATTTAGCACATCATCTAGCCATCAAGAAGCCATCACAAACATATTTTTACGCAACTATGCAGCCCAGAAGCTCATTTCAACCGTTCTCGTCACCATCGGTAAAAGCAATGCCAACTCGGTTAAACGGTAATTATTTCAATTCTCTATGTATGGATAATGAATAGCTCAAGGTTGTCTCGTATATGCTTATGTCATAAGTAGAGAAATTTTTATGATAAATCTCTATAAGACGACCAAAAGGTTATTCACAATGAATTAAAAAATGAGTCTCCGGAGTAAAGACAAGAGAATTCAAAACAACTAGGAAGATAGCAAGAAGCAATGGTCAAAATCGGCCATAAATGATATTGATTGATGGAGCTTATACATGTAGAATTTTTGGCAATGAAATATATAAAGCTAAAATAGAATTTAAAAATATATATTGCATATCTTGAGTTGATTTCGGCCACTCCCTTATAAGCTGCCCAAAATAATCTCAAACCCTTCTTGAAATCAACACCTAGGACACGTTTAGAGTCGAGTTTTGTTAGGTCGATAATTAGGTATTGCAATAGAAAAGAGTTGGTTTCTGACTAAACTAGATCTAGTCCTTATTTTCGGTTCGGGATCGATAATTATGCAGTTTTGTTTTACTAAAACGTGCATAACTTTCTCATACGGAGTCTGTTTTTAACGCACAAACACTCAATTTATTCAGAAAAACAGGCTTATAAGAATATTTTCACCAAAAAATATGGTAGGACGGCCGTCCCGCCCTAATGAGAGCTTATATGCCGTGTAAGAAAAAAGGCGCTGGAGCACGGGAATCATGGTGTGACGGGGCCGGGATAGACCGGGCCATGGAAGGAAAAGGGGTTTCTTCGGTTGCCTCCCCTTTTTGCCGGTACGTAGTACGTGAGCCAAGCCCCGGCATGCACAACTTGTGAGCGAGCGCTCGCTCGTACCCTTTTGTTTCCTTGCCCCTGTCATCACCTGCGATTCTCTCTCGACTTCCGGTCGTCATCAGGCGTCCTTCCGCTCACAGAGGGCAAATTCATGGAGGGTAGCTAGCTGCGGACAGTGGATCGAAATGGATCGTCCCAGTGAATTTTCTACATCGAGAAATCAACATTAAGAAGAAGACAGGCTAAGTTTCTATCCAGTTGTGCACTCGATCTAACCTCGTGGTACAGTACTGTATCGGAGAGGGTAACAGAACAGGGGAGGCCGGCATTGAATGCGTGAGTGTGCCGTATAACCTGATCATGGCTCCGATTGATTGCGGCGTAAAGATGGATATGACCTGTTGTTATCTTTCTTTTCTCGGCGAAAAGAGAAAAAAAAAAGGAGGGACCGGTCCTTTTCGGACACGAATATATATGGTGCATCATATATCTGCTCTATGCTTGCATTCCACTGGTACAGTGACACCAACGATGGGGACTCACGGGAGGGAGGGAGGGGAGACTGTTTCATAGCAGAAAATTAACTCAAGAATGATGATAAGGCCGACATTGTATAACCCACCTTAATCAATCTACTAGTCTTGAGTCTTGACACTTTCTGTGTGTTTGGTCGACCAAAATTCTTCAATAGGCGGTTCCCTGTTACGGGTTTACTTGGGTAAATACTAGTACAATTCTGCTACATTTTTTTAAAGTGTTTTTTCTTTTATCACGGAAAATCTGTATGGCTAAAATCTCATGACCGGGTCTGACACGCAGGCCGGTACACTGCCGCATTTTAGGCACATCTGAATTCTGACAGGATATGAAACTCTAGGAAGCGTAGAGCCATGAATTACGCGGGGACAAATTTTCAGGTCAGGGCCGGATGGTACCAACATCCCTCCTTACAGTTCGTCACGCACCACACGTAGTACGCCACAACGAGACGAGATGGTGCGACGACGGCCGACCCGGCCGTATGGCTACAACCTTGGCAATCTGCTCATGAGTACCAGCAAGGCAGCAACCTTGGCAATTTGCGGTTTTCATTTAACCTTGATCGCATCTGGGGTGGGGTTGAGCTAGCCGGCGATGAGGGGTTGGGGGTCCAAACAAACGAGCGGGAATCTTGGGGTCCCCGAGCTACATACATCCACCGGAGCTTGAGTGAGGATCCGGAGAAGCATCAGCAAAAGCTTGAATGCTACATCAATTACCCACAAAGTCAGGCGCCAGTTGAGCTCCACTTCCATGGATAAGAACGTACAGGACAAAGAAAACCTAACCGGGCACACAAATTGCAGCCGCTTGTGGCTCTAATCCGGCAATGACCGGCATGGGTACATGTCGTCCTCTTGGGCTTAGCTTGTGCTCGTTTCGCTGCAGAATCCATGGCTGTACGCTAATGCTCTCACCGATGAGCTGCTGACTGGGCGGCACCGGCCGGCGCGCGCAATATGTGATCTGACCAACACGGCTCGGTTCCGTGTTTAGCTTAATTAGCGCCTGCCCACTTGTGACCCATGCATGAGCTGTTGCATGCTTAGGCGGCTGTCGATCGAGGCTTAGGCGTCAAGTGTTATTACCACCATGCACTCCGTTTCAAAAAAATATTACTCCCTCCGTACGGAAAAGGATGTCTTTGATTTGTCTAAATCTGAATGTATCTAGACATGTATTAGTGTGTACATACATCTAAATTTAGACAAAGTCAGGACATCCTTTTCCGGACGGAGGGAGTACCACCATGCATTGTTGTGTCGTGCGATCTTCCGTGATCCGATGGACATCCATCGGGTTGCACCATGGCAACAACGTGCATGCTGGATTAAGGGCGAATTGATGGAACCGCCATTGCATTGCATGTCAGTGTTAATTTCATGAACCGACGTAGCCTCTCATCAAGGCATTCCAAAAATGAACTCAGTGCTCTACAAATTCGATACAAAAGGTCGAACCAGGTCGTCAAAAAAAAAGTAAATGATGCATTATTTCTTTCCTTCTATATCGGTAATTCGAGACATAACTGGGAAAGCAAATGCCTCGAAATTCAGTTTTGATCGACCAAGAGGAGTAACGACGATGCCAAACGAATTACTACTTCCCCTGTTCAGATCCTCCCAAACACGAGACCACCGCCCCCCCCCCTCCTGTCCTGTCACCTACAAAATACCCACAATACCCACCGCATTCACCTCAATTAGCAAGCTCAACGCCCGCCTAAACTACGGGCCAAGAGAGGGCAATCAGGACATTTCGAACGACGGCCCACCCGTCAGTGTACACGTAGGAAAAACCATCGAGGATAGGGACGACCACGCCCCATTTCCGCCTGCCACGTCACCGCCCCCGACTCCTTTAAATCCCGGTCCCCTCTCCTACTCCCCTCTTCGTCTTCTTCCCAAGGGATCGATTCCTTCCACAGCACAACAAACTAATTCACTCGCGAAAAGGGTCGCACGGAGGAAGGAAAAAATAAACCCTAGCCGCACCGATCGATCGACGACGGATATGCGGCCCGCGCTCGCAGGAGATCAAACCCGCCGCCTCTAGCCCCCTTCCCTTTCGGTTCCGCACAGGATGAGGCCCGCCGCGCAGATCGATCCGTCCCCGTCCCCCGCGGCGCTGGCCAAGTCGCGGCTGAAGCGCCTGTTCGAGCGCCAGGTGCTGCGGGTCTCGCCGGCGGAGCGGCTCCCCTTCGTCTCCGCCGGCGGGGAGAAGGAGAAGGATGATTTGTTGGAGCCCAGCTCCGTGTGCCTGGACGGCATGGTCCGGAGCTTCCTTGAGGACGGCGGCGGTGGAGTGGGCGAGCGGGCCCCGGGAACGCGCTGCTGCAACTGCTTCAACGGCGGCGAGGCCTCCGACGACGAGGACGGTCCCGCCGCGGCCGAGGCGTCTGCCATCTCCGACGCCGCAGAGACCATCAAGGTACTGTACTTAATTAATTCTGATCGTCTTGTCTCGCCGGCCTGCCGCTTGTCTGTCGGTGGCGCCAGAGCGATGATTTCAATCCGCGTGGCGCACGAACTGACAATCCTCTGTTTCCATTTCTCGTGCAGGGTCTCGTCCACTGCGCCAGCCTCCGCGAGCGCAACCTCCTCGCGGACGTCTCCACGCTCGTCGAGCGCCACCGCTCCGCGGGAGCGCGCAAGCGCGACCTCCTCCGCCTCCTGGCCGCGTCCCTCGTCGCCACGGGCCACGACGCCGCGCTGTGCCTCTCCCGCTGGGACAAGTCCTCCTCCCACCCTGCCGGCGAGCACGCCTACGTCGACGTCCTCCTCCCGGCCAGCTCTGACCGCAGTGACCGCGAGCGCGTGATCGTGGACGTCGACTTCCGCTCCCAGTTCGAGATCGCGCGCCCCACCAAGGCCTACCGCGCTGTGCTGCAGAGGCTGCCGTCGGTGTTCGTCGGCAGGGAGGACCGGCTGCGCCTGCTCGTGGCCGCGGCGGCGGACTCCGCGCGCGCCAGCCTCAAGAAGCGCGGCCTCCACCTGCCGCCGTGGCGCAAGCCGGAGTACATGCGCGCCAAGTGGCTCTCCCCCTACGAGCGCGAGGCTCCGCCGCCGGAGGCGCCGGCCCCTGCCAGTGAGCTCGCCGACAGCGGCGAGGGAGGTGGAGTTGGACACAACACTGTTTAATTGAGGACCTGTGATTTTTTTTCCTTCTTGCCTCGATCGGGAATTTGCAGCTCGGTCCTTTGGCACGGGCAGGGACTGGATGCAAAGCTTTTTTTGCTTTCTTTTCCTTTTTCATTTTGACCCTCTGATGGGTAACGGAGTAGTAACTTCTCGTAGTACTGGGAGGAAGTATGAGCAACAATTAAATAAATAAGTTGTAGTGTTAGTTGAGGGAGATAAATGAGAGATGATCACGACCATGTTTGGTTTTGTTCTCTGCTGTTCTTCAGCAATGATGTGAAGACTGTAACTGAATTGCGCAAACAAAGGGTCTCGTAAAATCAAGTGCTGACCGACCTAGTATTTCAAATTTGGAATGGATTCAGTGATGAACTAGTAACTGACATGAGTAATTCCGGTTGCTTTCTTCACTGGTTTCTGTATCTCTCACGTCACGCTCGCTCGCTGGAGCTTCCCTGTTTCCGCAGAACAAGATACCCGGAAACTGCACTGACAATGCTTTCCATTCCCTGATCTGAAATCCTGGACACGGAGCCGGATGCTGACACACAGTGGTAGTAATATTCTGCAGTAAATAAAAAATAAAAAGGACGACCGGGGAGTACGGTACAGACAGCCAAATTCCACGCTCCGCGACTTCATCCTGTGGATTGAAAAGAAGTTTCTGGAATAGTTTAGGCTGCGCTACGCAAGCTAACCTAACTTGAGGTGACGCCACAGCACAGCAAGCGGATAGACCATAGGGAGTAGCAAAAAATATGTATATCGGCCTGGGTATACGCGTTCCTTGCTCCTTTGTTTATTAATCCCATCGGCTATAAACAAACAAATGCCCGTAATCCGAACCAGGATGTGAGCGGGTCAGAGGCGGACCCTGTACTGTAGACCTATTCAGTGCTCCGGATCCTCTGCGATCTCTTCCTTGCTCGCGTACGCTTCTTCCACATACTCCGTATAATGCTTGGTCCATGATGATGATTGGCCGATTGGGGAGAGAAGAGTGAGTAATCCCCAATCTCCCTCATCAGTCAAAGCTCCTTGTTTGCCCATGGAGAGCAGGAGTAATTCGGTTGGATGATTTTGACCAGGTCGATCATGAACCGGGACGCGGCGCATGTCCACGTACACACACACATGCACCAGCTGAAACGTGTACTCCAGGTGGCGCCGTCGCTGTCAATTAGCATCAGTGATCGGATGAAAATTTACTTGTACTGACAGGGTAAATTATACAGTACGTATGTGGTCTCCATCAACTGCGGTACTGCCGCAGTTTTCACTTTGACTTGACCTCCGATCGGAGTCCACTCCTGCGCTGCGCCGGCTCACCAACGGGGGAAGGCACGGATCTCGCCGCAGCAGCGACAGCAACGCGTGGTGCCTAGTACGAGCGGCACGGCTCACGAGTCGTCGTCATCGCGGTCGCAAAATGTCGCCGGTTCGCCGTCCCCGCCGCTGGCCGGGACCCCTGGCACGCCGCGTGCCAGGAGGAGCACGCGTGCGTTTGCGTACATCGGTGGCCATGGAGTACCTGTACGTGAGACATCTAGCTCTCGCTGTACTGTAAACCCAGGGCCAGGGGGTCGGTCGAATATACATTTGATTTTCGATTTCAAACGGCGACCGTGTTATTTTGAAAACGTGATACTACCACGGAACCTCCGCTCAAAAAACATAACTGCAGCTTTATTATGGGGCCGGCCGGCACTGTAGCTTTGGATGATGCCCCATGGGCTCCACTGTGGGCAACTTCGATACTCTCTTTTCCCGGTGAGCTCCACCACTAGGACTACTGACGCTGGGTTTCTTTATTGCGCTGTGCCCCGCTGCCCATCACACGATCATTGCCTTCCCCCGCTTTGGCCTTTTGCCTCTTCCCTCCGGGACGCAAAAGCGGGCAGCGACGAACAAACAAAACAACTTTCTTCCTCCTCTCTCTCACACACACACTTTTCTCTCTCGCCTCCTAGCTTTTCTTTGTTTCTGATGGGGAAAAAAGAGACAGGCTAGGGTCACCTCTACTAGCCGCCGTCCGTACGTGGCAATGCATGGCCGATTGCTCGCTACTCCAACTCGAGTGCACGCCCACATTGATGCATCATCTCCGGCCGGCCGGAGAAAAGTCGCCACACGTACGGCATCCTGCAGGAGTTTTTTTTTAATTACATCCTGCAGGAGTTGATCCGTGGTATATGCACAAGATGGAGTACGAGGGCTGGGAGATGGAGTACGTTTTCGAGTGGTACTAGTACATCTCATACGATGCACGGTGCATGTCTAGGTGGAAGGCATCTTTCTAATGCAACCAAGATAAGGTGTACGTAGCCACTGCATGCATGCCCGTGATCCGTTGGTACCACGACGGGTGAACAGGAGAAAACTTTAACGACGTACGTACGGCGCGAGTAATAAGGAAGAAAACAAAACTAAAGAACGGCCGGGCCAGCATATGTCCAATTTTAACGTCTCGGCCGGGAGGGAGGGTATCAAATGATGATGATGATGATGATGATATCCGGTCAGTCTGCAAGTACTCGTATGGTATGGAAAATTTCCAACAACTTAAAACTATTAATGTTTATCTGTGAAACGCACAATCCAACTAACTTATTTTATATATGTTTCACTTTTGAGTTAACCATTGTGAACATAATGGAACATGTTGCGAAAACTTCGATAATTTTTTTTTCCCTTTATCAAAATATTTGCCACTATGTCCATTCGGAAACATGTGTGAAACCTCGATGAAACTTTCTTTCGAACCTCTCGGAGATAAAGAGGGCCGGTTGATGGTAAAATGTAAAGACCTATATAAAGATATGCCACGACAAATAGACCAGCAATTTCGTACTTCCCCGGGGGTCAAAGTCTAGGTCACACAAAATTTCGCACAATCATTAAAACATGATTTTGGCCAATATTATATTAAAAATATATGAATTGATTATGTATAAATGGTATCATTGTATTTGTATTGCAAAATATATTATTTTATATATGTTTTTACCAAATTCATATATGTTATAAGTGAAAATCATAATAAAAGTTGTGTGGTGTTAATCAGAAAAGAGTCAACTGCATATTACTTCTCGAGACAAAGGGAGTACACCATGATGAGAGCCTATTCACTCCTCTCTAGTCGATCTCTTCGATCCTTCAATATGGTCGTCACAAAAGTGATGCCGGTATCGATGCAGTTACCTCGGTCGGACACGTCAACTCCGCCGTTGGTATCATGTTGTGTCTTGCATTTGTATTGTGTGCGGACGTGTGCCCAGCCTTGTGAACGATGTGGCGACAGTGTGTTCAGGACGATGAATGTGGATGAAATACTGTTTGATGTAGAGTTGACGATGTGTCCGTGGCGTGAAAACATGTGTCGCTTGTCGGCGTCCCCTGCTAGCGATGTGTGTCGATAAAATTCACGAGGAATTGTATCTCTTTCCACGCTCTTGGTGTGGATTATATAAGCGAAACTCACTTATTGCGGATACTGCATAAATATCTTATCTTGTAGCATGACGTAGTCCTACATCTCGGAGGGGTTGTAGCTTTGTACTTGGACTCGTACCCAAAGGCACAAAAATGGGAGTATAAGAGAATCGAGAGTCTTCTGAATTGTTGTATCGTTAGGTTCATCATGCATGGGAACGTGCTCAAAACAATAAAGCGCAACAAGTCAGGCAACATAGTATTCATCCACCATATGCTTTCCCCCTGCCTCAAGCAAGCAGAGAACACTAAGCTTGATGCCATATACGTCATGCTTCAAATACAAGAGTTCGTAAGGGATCAAGAAAAGCTTCGCTTGCCATGTGAGAGGAAACAAACTCATATTCACAAATGGTGCGATGACTTGGCAAACACTCCGGATAATGTCATCAGGAATCATTTGTGTATCGCATTCAACATGCGCTTGCGTCATCCATCTACATGGATGTCGTCCTACTCGAAGGAATGTTCCACGGCAATGAACTAACAAAGGCGGAGGCAAAAGAACGCTTAGAGGGACAGGGCAACCTGAGGCCATTTAACAAGTTACGTGACATTCTTGCGGAGCGGGCGCCCAAGAGAAAAAACTAAAGTGAGAACTTTTTATGCTTTCTAACATGAACTTCCTACGATATGAATTATGCATGCTTTTAATTATGTTGAATCTCTCGGTATCAATTTTACTATGACTCATCTTTGTCACCCGCAGGTGGACAAGTTCCCGAGCAACATCCACAAGCCGTTCAGAAGCAAGCTACTTGGAGTTCTTAGAGGGTTGGACGATCTGAAGGCTGAAGAACTTCATTACCGCTGTCTTGCTATTTGTTTTGTTTCTGTTGTATCTCATCATAGTTTAGATGATGAGTGAACTAGTTCTTCCTTAGACTAAATAACTCTTGAGGTTTGGTATCCTGAGACTTTGTAAGCACATGGATAACTCTCTTTTATGTACTTATTCCATACTTTCGATGCATAACTTCGTATCTATATCACTTTGTATGTTATTACCGCTATTTGGTACACTATATATGCTGTGTTACATTACTGTGCAAATGCTGGAATTAAGTAAATTAAATACGAAATATATATATTCAAAAAAGGAGGTAGCAACGCGTGCATAAAAAGCACGTTGCTGCTACATATCCCAAAAGGGCAACGTCTGAGCCCGGCACGCGTTGCCGATATGAGGACTTTGCAACGCTCGCTCGAAGAACACGTTGCCAATATTTCGAGCTCTGGCAACGTGCCCTTAGAACACGTTGCCAGTAGAAATAGCAGCAGCGTGACACTGGCAACGTGCGCCCACATGTTGCCAATGGGCATAAGCCACATGTTGCCAATTAGCTATTTTGTACTAGTGTCTCAGTGAAGTGATCAATGTAGTTCATCTGGGTGTAACGACTCGGTAAATAGTTGTACTAGCTAGCTCAATAACTCGGTGTAACAAATATAGTTGTGGTCATACCTTGTCGTCCTCCAGGAGGAAACCAGACCCCGACACCAACATTAGTCGAGCTAGCTTTGCTTGCCGGTGTCCTAACAGGGGCGAGGGAGGAGAGGAAGGAAGAGAAGAAGATCTTAGGAAAGAAAAAAACACGAATTACACCCCGCTGAATCCTGAATGGCAAATGGACTAATTTGTTTTGGCATTTTTTTACTTTTTGAAATGTGAACTTTTGACCTAGCCTCTGCATTAAATTGATGCACATGACTTTTTCATTAAATAAACAAGGTTCAACGAGTACCAACTTATATTACAATTCATGGATCACTTAAGGTGAAGATAAAAAAATCAGCCAACAAAATACTGATGATCTAAGCATGTAACTTTTTAAGATTAAGCCAACCATACTAGCCTAAGATAGTTTGATGTTTGAACGACAGCCATCATTCGAGATCCACGAAGATCTTTTACCTTATTAAGAACAATGTCATTTTGGTAATTTTAAACTGCCCAAACAAAAGCAGAAACGCATATACGTATATGTGCCTTTATTTTCTTCTCTACTCCACCAGGCCCCAAAC
The DNA here is from genome assembly GCA_947311845.1 of Poa pratensis. Taxonomy (NCBI): domain Eukaryota; kingdom Viridiplantae; phylum Streptophyta; class Magnoliopsida; order Poales; family Poaceae; genus Poa; species Poa pratensis. The sequence continues at coordinate 38,350,154 of CAMZMU010000076.1, read as the reverse complement.
CAATTCGAAAATCGAAACACTAGGTCGGAGGAGTAATGTTAAATGTGAAATGAATCCAACTAGTGCTGCAACACCCTCTCGACGTCTCACGGACAAACACACACGTACACGCGAGTAGCAACCCAACTAGTGTTGCAGCCATAGAGGATCAGCTGCTTCCATTATTCCTGACAGCGCAAGAGGAAAGAAGAGCCGACTTCTCTGAATCCGGCAGTTTTTAAATCCTGCAAGCGCTGAAATTATTAAAACGGACTCTGCTGAGTCTTTATATCATAGAAAAGTCATGGCTCTTTCTCTCGGCTCCATTTGGCTAGCTAGATTCTGATGTATTATAAACCTTACATGTCCTTTTCTTGGGCAGGGCCCTACCATCTTCTGACTGAGTGATGCGTGACATTATTCTGTTTTGGAGATGGAGACAGTCATTGATGCTACACTTATCCAAACGAAATATGTTTTTTCTTCTTCTCGAGACAACAAATTGTATTGTTTTAATTTTATATATCCACCGAGCCCAATTTCTCCCTGCACTTAACTGCTATCTGTACACATTTTTGTGTTGTCCTGCCATGAGTTCATCGCTGAAATTATTAAACAGGGCCACTTCTCTAGCTGGTTTTTCTTTTCAGAGTAGAGACATACGTACACTGTTCAAGAAAACTAGTCCTTGGCGCGGTAGTGTCGATCCTGTGCAACACCTCCTTGATCTGGAGGTGCATTCCTGGACAAACTTGGCATCGATTTTAAGGCTTACCACGGATATGTCATCAACCAGGACCACTGAATACGCATGTAAATTTGCATGTCTAATGTGTATCAGTGTATGAAGTAGGGTATGAATTAGTCCAACCATACATGAATACAAAATGAGGCGGTTGGTGCAAGGAGGACCACTTGCATTTTCTTATGTCCGAGCAGTAGGAGTACCACCGAACCTGATGGCTGGCTGATTGGTTTACAAAATATCAAACACCGTGACAGTTATCGGTGTGCCGATCGATCGATCGAGCTGCGCATCCACGCTGACAGCGCCTTCTGGGCTGAAACGTTGTCTAGCAGCGTGAGCTCATGTGCATTTTGTCTCTTCAGCATCGATCAAGCTTTGCTACGAGCAAAAGGAAGAAAAGAGATGCGATCAAGCTTTGAACGTTGTTTGGGAATGGAAACCTGACATCTTCCAAGGCGGGCACATTTCTTTTTTTTAGGGGAAATAGATACTTCCATTAAACCTCAGCCATAATGTCCCTGGCTAACAAGTTTACAACACACTCGAGGGCCTCATCCACCAAACAGAGTCCTGGGACTCGCTGCTGACACCCAAGTTCGCAAGTTCATGGGCTACAGAGTTACACTCACGCCTACTAAAGGAAAATAAGCAAGAACCGAAATGTAAAATACATAGGCTTCTTGCCTCCTTCACCACAACTCCAACCAAAGCTTTGTCAGAATTCCTGGTCTTCATAGCACTCACCAGAGTGGAGGAATCAGATTCGAAAATAATTCGGTTAGCCCCAATATTGATTGCTCCCTCAATAGCCGCTAAACAAGCGACAACTTCAGAATGAAGTGCATCCCTCAGGTGCATGGAGCCAATGTGAAGGGATCGATTGGGACAGAGAACAACTTCTCGGATCCAACAATACATTCCCAAACAGTTCATGCAGACGGTGCCCAGCTTACTAAATAAACTACTGCCAGTAGCTGTACCACCTGCAGACTCTAGGAACTAAACAAAACGGAACTAGCTAGAGTAGCAGTTAAGCAAAACTTGGCAGCGACGTACATGGTTCCTTCTCCGATTGGATAAGCAGGAATCACTCGCCCGTAGAGAGAATATTAGTTTAGGACGGGCTGTATCTATAACTGTTCTTCAATCGAGAAATTTGCCTTTGAAAAAGGAGGAGGCCCTAGTTTAGCTTCGCCGCTTGCGTAGGACACACCCAAAAAAGCTCGATCATCGCCTCGAGACTTGGAACTATTGCATCATCATCACGCGCATGGCCATGGCTACCACCTCCTCTATATCTAGCGGCTACATTAGCTTAACTAGCTACTTGCATTGTTTCTTTTCCTAGCTACTCCATTGTAGCAAATCATCTGCTTAACCATGTGCTCATATCTAATCATCTGCTTAACCATGTGCAGGCACGGCAGAAAAAGGACACAACCATCGATGCAGAGGGTTAAGCGAGTCGGACTGAAGTAACCATTTTGTTTGGCGAATCTCATCTGGTGATTATTCTCAGGTGGTCCTGCAATGCGCGCCCGGCTGTAGGGCGACGGAAACAGTAGCACGGTGTCTTTCCCCTAATTCCCGGGTAATCTTGGATCTACTCTCCCATCTCCGTAAGCTAATTTGGATCATACGCGCCAGCCACAGCAGAAACGGTGCTGGACTTCGGTAACTTTGTTTGTTCTGTACGCACGTACAAACTTACTCCCTCCTTCCGGAAAATATGTCTAGATGCTAGCGACATTCTTTTCGGACGGAGGGAATACTTGCGTTCTGGTGACCATATTAACATTTCTATTCACTCGAGTTTGAATTCAGGTAATCCTTTCTTGTGTTTATTTACTGCTGTATATGCCACTAGCGAAACATGGATACGTGCATCCCATCCCATGCATGGTTAATACTGTAGTTTGCAGTAATTTGTTTTTTTGTTGAGAATTGTCAAAGTCCCCCACTCGTCTTGTGCTGAAATGCCGATCTGCAAAGAATTTTATCACGGCCAGCCCAGCGCATGCGCAGTTTTTAGCTTTGTTGCAAATTGCTACTGTTGCGAGCCTCGAGGACAATGGGCCTCTGGACTAGAGTCCATCAGATACTGATGGGCCAGATAGAACCTCACGTGGTCACGCCTGCCTGCGGCAACCCAACACGAGCGGGAAACGGCCCTGCTCAGAATATGTGGGCGGGATTAGGGGTGGGCATAAAAAACCGATAACCGAACACCGAACCGAAAAAACCGAAACCGAAACCGAATAGGTCATGACCGAAATGACCGATCAGTAATTTGGTTATCAGATCTCACTAACCGAATTTAATTAGGTAAATTCGGTCCTTTACATTGCTTAACCGAACAGACCGAGCTAACCGGAATATAGGCCTTTTCTCTGTGCAGTTCCTAGGCCCAGCCCAGTATACAGCGAACACAAAGGCAAAGCAGCCACTCGCATCGCTCCAGTGTCTAAAAAAATTTCATTGCTCCTGCAATTAATTTTAGGATCAGTACCGATGATAGGATAAAATATTCTGGAGGCTCTGGCGGGTGCATGCAGGATTAATTTCAGGATAACTACGGCGTACTCGTGCATGCAGGATTAGTTTTAGCAATCAGCAATCAAAGAGGGTGCATGCAGGATTAATTCTCTGTCGGCTTGACGTACTGACCTTCTGGATGCTGCATGTTGCTTACCTAGTTCGGTCAGTTCGGTCTAACCGAACACCGGACCGAAATTTTCGGTGAACCGAACCCTCGGTTCCTCTATATTCTCAGATTAATTCGGTCATGATTTTTAGAAGACCGAAATACTTAAAAACCGAATAAACCGAACCGAATAAACCGAGATAACCGAATGCCCACCCCTAGGCGGGATATCACTGAGTGAGTTAAGAGCATTATTCCTCAATTATAATGTTCTATTTTTTCCGGGTAAAATAAGAACTTTATTAAGCAGGACGGGTTACAGCCTGATCACGCTCTAGCCCTGAAGAACACATTCAGGTCCAGAGCCCAACCATATCTCAATTATAATGTTCGTGGTCACTTTTCATGTTTTGCTTGCACAAATCCGTTTGTATGCATGTATGTTAATCCTTATAAATGAATTTTTTGTTACCCATGGACCTTTGTTTTAGATATTTTAACATTGCCGTGCCCACTTTATTAGGTGTGAAATGAGATTTTTTCCATGAAGATGATATGACTATTGAATCTCAAAGCATGAACTGAAAGTGGATTTGTGGGCAGTATAGTTCACTTCGGGAAGCCACATATTACCCCGCTATTCATTAGTGATTTTTATATAATTTACACACTCAAGCAGTTTTCCTCGTCTAAGACTGTGTCATTAAAGAGATGAGTTTATAAATATTTAATTCATACTCAAGGCACTTAATGCAGTTTCAAAGATGAAATCGTGTTTAGATGCTAGATGCGGTTCAAACAAGGATTTCCACCGCTAATAGATTAATGTTGTGAAAGTTTGTAAAAATAAATCAACACATCCACATATTACAAATATGTGGTTTAAAATAGATTTCCCACTATAAACAAAGTATAGTTCGACGTGCTGCCCTCAAAACTCCAATAAAGGAAATTGTAATACGAATAGCACACGTTATATTAACGTTGACAGTGAATAATTATCTTGGTTCAGTTGTATTGTAACACATCATTTACCAAATGATGACATTTTTGCTCATCTGACTCGTGCTGTCAAACAAGTGGCTTCCCGAATCTTCCATCCCCCTTTGATATTCAAGGCATGTCCTAATGATTCGGAGTTGAAATTTATTAGATCAATCCTAGGTGATGAATTTGGTTTAGACAAGGATTTCAACCGCCATATAATGTTGGTGAAAGGTTAAAAAATAAATCTACACGTCCATCTATTGCAAATACATGGTCGAAAGTTGAATTCGCCGTTACAACCACTGATGTCAGACGTGTTGCCAAGTTCAAAACTGGACCATATAGCGCTGACATTGCAATCATTATATCGTTTTATTTTTTGCCAACTATGATTAAAGAAATGACGACACTTCTGGTCTTATGAGGCACAGTGGTATCAAAGAGATTGCTTCTCGAATATTCGATTTCCTTTTGATATTCAAGGTACTTCTTGAATAGTTGCACCAACGCAAAATTGTCGTTGAAAGAAGTAATTATTGTTACCCGCTGCTAATGTGGTCCAATAAAGACATAAGCAATCATATATGACATTTTGAGAGTTTTAAAGCTTATCCGACACGAGTTTTTAACATAGATTCTTGAAAATAAAATTACTCGTGAATACTCAAGCCAGACGTGCTAACGACTTTGTAGGTCGACTGAATGACGACATCGCGGGAATTGAGTACTCTTATCCTAGGGTATAATCCTATGATCATGTTATTATTTTGCTGGTTCTCTCTCTGTGTATTTTTTTTTTGTATGTGTACAGGAAGTGCATACACCATGACGACACTCTTGCTCATGTGGCAGGCAGATTTGGCGTGGTGCGGTGGAAGATATGACTTCTGAGCAAATAAATTGCTGTAATTCCCTTTTGATCTTAGATGTACGTCGTGTGAGGCCCTGGAGGGTCTCTCGTCTAGTCGTCTCAAAGTTACCTGATACCGGTTTTGCTCTGATAACACTGTGAGAGGTAGGTTGCCCGCGAACGCGAGAAAACCGAGCTGAGAAGTGAACACACAGCTGACACACAGTCTATCATGTCATGCCCTGCGCTCACGGTGTCGACACCCAACATCTGAAAAATATTTTCTTTTATGTTTGAGCGACCCGAGAACAGATCTCAAGTCATATGTGTCACCGGAGACAGAGTGTTATTGGTTGCGGCGAGAGGGGCGTGCATGCATACGTGAGCGTGAGGTGGAGAGAAAGCTATAGCTCATCTACTTGAATTTGAACTATGCACAAGTTAAGTCGAAGTATTATTAATTAACCCTTGAGCTTGAAGCATGCCCCAGTAAACTGCACCTTTATAGTGTACAGGAGAAACGAAAGTGTCAAGTGCAGGCAGATGTATATGGACAGGTTCTGAGAACATATCAGTGATACTGTTTAACATAGAAATAGTTTCCTAATGTAAAACCAATCGGGGTTGTGTTATGAAACCGACTTGGACTCTCTCTCCCTCGTAATCTTCTGTAAAAAATTGAGCTGCAAAGCTCCCATATAAATAGATACCACGTCGCTCAGTATGTTGTATCGAGTAGAAACGCTCCACACTACGTTTGACATGGTATCAAAGTGAATCCGCATGCAAGAGCCAAACACGTTGGATTTTCATTTTGCCAGAGAGAGTGAGTACTGAATAAGCAATTGGAAATTCGTTTTGTTCCTTCCAAGGATCAAGTTACCGATGGCTTCACAAAGCCTCTCCCAGTACACAATTTTGAAGAGTACAAGCATAATCTCAACTTGACCAAGCTGTGATTAAGGGAGGATGTTAAACATAGAAATAGTTTCCTTATGAAACCGACTCTCTCTCTCTCTTAATCTCTTGTAAAAGCTTGAGCCGTATAGCTCCCATATACAAGATAACACGCGGCTCAGTATACGCTACGTTTGACAGATACAAAGCTATAAATGAACCATCCGTTCCGTAATATAAGATGTTTTAGCTTTTTTCAGAATCAGATGTATATAGACGTAATTTAGTGGGTAGATTCACTCATTTTTCTATGTATATAGTCCCTAGTTGAATCTTAAAACGTCTTATACTATAAAACAAAGTGAGTACTATATATGATACCATTCTCAAAAGGTAGTGCAAATGATTGCCCAAAAGTATACAAAAATCATATAGATAATTAGATAGTGGAATGGATTTCTCTTTTTTGTTTCTTTTTATGTACATCTCGGTTTCGACTAAATTTTTGCATGGTAGTTCATAGTCCATACAATCATCCACTATCTATGTGAGTTTTGGTAGAATTTTTTCGTGATCATTTATAGTACTACTCCCTCCGTTCCTAAATATAAGATGTTTTAGTTTTTGTCCACATTCATATGTATCTAGATGTATGTGGACATGTTTTAATGTGTATGTACACTCATTTGGGTTTGCACCTAGCCAACATGTGAGCTAAATAGAACATCTTACGTTGTGGAACGGAGGGAGCACTTTTTTAGATTGGTATCACAGTATCATTTAGAGCTTGTTAGATTCCCGTGCAATTCCATGCTGTGAATAGAATGAATCTTGCTGGTTTGGACTTTGGAGTTAACCCAACCACACATGGCATATGTGGTGACTGGTAAGCTACCCAAACAAAAAAAAACTTCCAAAATTTGCCTCCGTTGTCGACCAAAATTGGGATTATTGCTTCCTAATTACCGGTTCTTACGAAATTATTTCTATGTTACCAATTAACTCTTATGCCGAGTTGTCGACGCTGTAACATCTCAATTTCTATTTTCTACTAGTTCATACCCTGAACAATCCAGAGCTACTTGCAGCTCCGTACATATATATGCCCGTCTACGTCGTCGTCTCCGGCAGATCACCATTCTTTCGATCCCTCCGACTACAAGTCTAAAACCATGGCTGCAAATTTCAAGCTCGCCGCCCTGTGCTGCCTCCTCCTCGTCTTCTCTTACCTCCCTTTGCTCGCACGCGCCGAGTGCGAGTGCGAGACGGGCGAGGAAGAGCATGACAAGGCGGGCGCGCTAAAGCTTAAGATCATCGCCATCTTCTGCATCTTCGTGGCCAGCGCCGCGGGCTGCGGCATCCCCTCGCTCGGCCGGAGGTTCCCGGCGCTTAGCCCGGACACGGACCTGTTCTTCGCCGTGAAGGCCTTTGCCGCCGGGGTCATCCTCGCCACGTCCTTCGTCCACATCCTGCCAGAAGCCTTCGAGAGGCTCGGCTCGCCGTGCCTCGTCGACGGGCCGTGGCAGAAGTTCCCGTTCGCCGGTCTCGTCGCCATGCTCGCAGCCATCGCTACCCTTGTCGTTGACACCATCGCCACGGGATACTTCCAACGGGCGCACGCCAAGAAGGCATCCGCGGTCGTCGGGGACGTGGAGGCATCCGACTCCGATCACGTGCACGGCGGTCACTCCCACGGCGTGTCTGCCGCCGTCATGGCGTCATCGTCGTTCGCGGGGGCATCCGGCGACGGGGCGCAGCTCATCCGCCACCGCGTCATCTCGCAGGTACTGATCGATTGATGCCTGCATAATACTCCTACTCGCTATATAGTAACTGAACTGTCCATGCATCATGCTGTCTGCACGCATATGTACTGGACTAAAAGTTGTCCAAGCATCACGTTTTTCTATTACAAAGTCAGTATATCACCGTGGAGAGTAATTTGTTAATTGTCTTGTTTGCTCATGCAATGTTTTATCTGAAGGTGCTAGAGCTGGGGATCATAGTGCACTCGGTGATTATTGGCATGTCTTTAGGTGCATCTGAGAGTGCTAGCACGATCAAACCACTCGTTGTCGCGCTAACTTTTCATCAGTTCTTCGAAGGGATAGGGCTCGGAGGATGCATTGTCCAGGTATGCGTTCTCAACTAGAGTCTCTAACTCCGCTCATACATGAATATGTGCGTACATACATTGCGCATATCTTCTGACGTCCAGCAAAAACGACGTGTGAACTTTAACACTCAAAATGAGCAATTTTTTTGACCCCCGCGATCGTCCTCGCTTGGGCGACACGGGGGCGATAGGGTTCCTCCACCAGCAGCCGCCGCCCTCCTGCTCTCCCCCCTCGCCGCCATCGCCGGCGGCCTCCGACCTGCCCGCGGCGGCGGCGGGGCCTCCTCGCCGCCTTCGCCATCAACCGGCACCTCGCCTCGCGCAGTCCTCTCCCTTTGGCTCATCTTCGTCGGCTCAGATCTAACTGCCGCTCGGGGCCAGCTCGCTTTTCTCCATGGCGGCGTGCTCTGCAGGAGGACAAGGGGGTCCGCCTCGGTCAGGGACGTCGCTCGACGAGGCTCCTCTCGACCTCTGTCGATTCCACGGTGGGGAAGGGTCCCCACGGTGGCATGGTCTTTGCGGTGCCGGTTCCGGCGGATCTGACCAAGGGGGTCGATCCTTGGCCAGAGATGGTGAGCGCCCAGCTTGTGGCGTGGCCCATGGAGCGTCGGTGGTCGGCAGCAGGGGGCGGTTCGCCCGTGGGTTTGGTGTTGGAGCCGTTGGTGCGGCAGTGGGACGACTTACTGTGTACCGGCGGCTCGTCTCTGCTCGAGAGGTGGGCAAGGTGGTTTTCTCGGATGCAGGAACGGCGGTTCCGGACGGTGGTCGCTCGGGTGGCTCTTCGGCAAGCCCCGTGGCGTCGGTGTTGGCCGAGTTCTTTGGCCGCGAGGGCGGAATGAACGTCGGCGTTTGGAGTTCCTGGCGTGGTCCGGCTTGGATGCCGTTCCTCGTTCAGCTATAGATCTGGAGGCTCTGTTGCAGACATGGTGTTCCCTGCCCCTCGTGGTGGGGGCTGGAGCCGATGTCCCTGATCGATGGGTAGGTGGGGTTGGGCCGAGCGAAAGCTCAAGTCGTCGTTGACGCCGGTGTCGGCGACGCCCGTGGGCGTCATTTTCCCTCTTGGGGGCGATGCTGTGGTTCACCCCACCTCCCTCGTGTTTGCTCCGGGTGAAAACCCTGGTCTTTGACCCGACGGTGGCGGCGCTACTGCGTCGTGACCTCCTTGGAGGCACCGTTTTGGAGTAGGGGTCTCCTTGCTCCGACATGGATGTTTGAGTGCAAAGTTGGTGCCTTTTCGCAGCCGGCGACTGATGTGACGTTGTCTTGTTCATGTGCTTTGGGGAAGGCACATCTTGCGGACACGGTGGTCCGTTTCCGCCCCTCCGGTGGCTGGCTGTTTTACGCAAGGGTTTGGTGCTCGCCGATGCCGGTGTTGTCCGATCCCGCCCCTCTGGTGGCTGGCCGTTCTACGCAAGGGTTTGGTGCTCGCCGTTGTCGCTGTTGTGGTCTCCGCTCGGCGCTGTTATGCTCGGCATCCTCTCCTTCGGCTCGACGTCTGTTGGAGGCTCCGGTCTTTCGTCTCCTATTTTACTCTCCGATGTCAAGCTCTATGCATTTTGTGGTGGTCTCTCCGCTGGTGGTCCGATCCTGCCTCTTGGCTGGCCGTTTTACACAAGGATTTGGTGCTCGGCGTAGTGTAGCCTCTTTTCTTTTATCTTGACCTTGTGCTGCTTTGTAAGAGGTTCTCCTCAACACCTTGTATCGTGTGGCCGACTGGCTTTATTAATTTAAAGCTGGGTTTTATAGCCTTTTTTCTAAAAAAACTCTCTGAACTTTTAGAAAGAAGTCCAAATTTAAACCTAAGACTATGAAATCATCCATATTAACTCTTGAACTTCCTATGGTCCCGTTTGGACTGTACGAATTTTACATAAATTTTGGAGGACTCCAGTCCATAGGACATTTTTTTACTAAGGAAGCCCTTTGGATCAAAGGAATGACACCTATAAAATTCCTCTGGATTGCATTCTTACACCTCAATCTTATAGAAATTTCAACATCCACTCTAACCTCTTTTTAGACTCATTCATGTAGGATTGAGGCACTTATCCTGTGTTTTTCCTACCTTCCATCCAAATGACTATTCCTGTAGTTTTGCTCTGTTTTGCATTTCTCTATTTTTCACATGCAGCTCTGTCAAATTCCTGAGTTTTTCCTATTCATGTGTTTTGTAAATCCTGTGATCCAAAGAAGCCCTAAAACTGTTTAACCTAAACCCTAGCCTAATATGGCGTAAATTCATAGATGTATATAATGTTAGGAGTTTCTCTACATTTAAAAAGTTGAAGGATAAGAAATGTGAACTAAAGGAGCGAATAGGCGACTACAAATTTGAAAAATTAGTGCTTTTGGGATCTATAGATAGACAAGATTCTCGAAAATGCAAATACTGAACAATATTACATGTCAATGTTACTCTAGCAAGCACGATGGTCGTACTAGAGGAGACTTTGATCTCCATTGTGAGGTAGTGGCAAAAAAATCCAACATCACACACAGAGTCCTATCCTTCTTCTCCTTGAGCTCAGCAAACAAAGTATGAGCTCATTCATTAGTTGCTAGATCTCGAGACTATCTCTGTTCTTTTACAAACTACTTAGGGGTAAATGCATAACCTTGGATGCTCCAAGTGAACCCGACCATTTATGGTTCCTATTAAACACAAGAGTAAAATAGAAAAAGTAAACTCCCAGGGGGAATCAACTTTTGGCTTGGTTAAATTACTGATCTAGGTATCATTTTTCTTTTCCATCACTTTGAACCAACCTTGATTAGTGGGAGAGAGAGATATAAGGCCTCTAGAGACCGACAATGGTGATCAAGCTTAGATCCAACCGGTAGGTATCTTCGAAGAAGAAGACCATCGTTATGGTCGTTATGCAGTTTTGCGCCGGCTCAGAACCTCTACCTAGTCCAGAAGGATCTCCTGTTTGTTAGACAAGGAGCTTCCTGGAACAAGCAGGAGATCAGCTCAGATCAAGTTAAAGCCTTGATCATGCATCACAAACCTTGAGTGTTCTTTGCGGTTTGTCTTAGCCACAGATTAGTGTTTCTAGAATGTGTTTTTAGTAATTGATCTCTTCACCTTGAAAACACCTAACCCCACTTAATAGTACAATTTTCCTACAACTCAAATACAGGGAAACATAAATACGTAATGTAACACCATATTTTCATAATTTCATAAACTTTTGTGTAGGCCGCTTCAACCATTAACATTTTACCATCATTGGGGACTTAAACTTGTTATCATATCTGCATAACAATTACTACCCTAAATTGATCATTATCAACAAAATCAACTTTGGGGGCAAATATGTCCGTTCAAAATATTACTCCTATTTATGTCATGTGCAAAATTGAAAAGAGATAGTTTGATTTTATTTTTTGTTTTGTTTTATGCTTAGATGCCATACTGTCTTGTTAGTGTTTGAATGGTTTATAACCAGTGGTACGCATCCCCCACATCCAATATCCGGATCATGATTATGATTACGTGGTCCATAGGAAAACATGACATATAATGATCTTATCTTGTCACTTCTCCACAAGACATAGCTATTCATATTTTTAGAGAATCCATTTGTTTTGTGAGTTCACACCGTCATTACTTCCATCCTTTTTTTAAATGCCACACTGTTGATTAAACGGTCTAGTAAACTTTAGGTTTCTAGTCCTGGGTGTACGTCGGGCCTAATACGATAGTTCAAGCTTCAAATTAACACTTCTTAGTCTGTGTTCTACTAAAACTATGTTGTTTCTATTTTCTACACTTTAGTAGTCATTATATCAAAAGATAACACCAAAATAAAAATGAAGTCACGTTTAGCACTGGTCGATCCATTATGAAAATTTGTTTAAACCATTTGTACATATTTCTCTATGCGCCTAGTATAAGCAACAAAACTGAAACTGAATAACACGTCCTAACTAGCATAAAATAAAAGATACATTCAACCGTGTGGTAAATTAGGGTACCATTTTTTAGTGGATTCACCTTCACATCACATGAGTCACCGCCAAAAAAATTATAATTATTACGTGGAGGTCACTAATTTAAACCTTCATATGGATCTTACGAAACATGATACAAACTTCTTGACTCATAAAGTTATTGTAGGACATGCGGCTAAGTGAATAACACAATTTACTTGGCTCTATCACACAGGCTAAGTTTCGTCTGAAGTCTGTCTTGATGATGGCGATCTTCTTCTCGCTCACACTGCCAGTCGGTGTCGTGATCGGCATCGGGATATCCTCTACTTATGATGAGAACAGCCCTAGCGCATTAATCGTGGAAGGGATCCTTAGCGCCGCCGCTGCCGGAATTCTGAACTATATGGCTCTTGTTGACCTTCTAGCTGAAGACTTCATGAACCCTAGGGTGCAGAACAACGGAAGGTTGCAGGTCATCATAAATATATCCTTGCTGGTCGGAACAGCCCTCATGTCCATGCTTGCTGTATGGGCATGAGGATTCCTCCTCAGATGAAATATTTCGTTTGGATTTTATGAGGTGAGGATTTCCCATTTTTTAAAGAGGATTTCAGATTTGTTTCTACTTGCTTGTAAAAATGTGTGAATATATAGATCAAACCCAACACACACTGAACTGCATTTGTTCATTTATTCAGTGCTATAACAATCAAAACATGATTGCATGTTGATGTGTGCTTTATTTATATCAATCGTGTATGGGAAATTGTTATCTCGCTTTTGTATGTTAGGTGAAGTATGACTGTATTTTAACAGAAACTTCGGCTAATGGCAAGTTAGATATACCGAGTTTTCATATTATATCACTCGTACATAAACGCTTATCCAAGTTATGCTGAAATTAGCAACCTGGTTTCTCTCCCGTTGACAATCGACACCGACTGTACCAAATTCTTGAGAAGTATACCCGTATTCGATAGGAGGCAATTTGTGGCAGACCAACAAAAGTGTGCATCTCAGTCTCAGACATGAGGAATATTATATGGTTGTTTCTTCTCCAAACTAGTACAAAATACCATGCATGTCCCTAACTGGTGCTCCCTTTGTGACCGGTTTTGCACCCGTTATAACACATTGATTTGAGATGACCCTTGTCGTCACTAACGGGCGAGCGTCGGGTATATCTGATGCCATAAATATCATATATAGGCATTTTTCATGTATATCCAGATGACACTTTTATTCTCTTATGAAAGTACAATGTACTATAATTGCATCCCTAGTTAGGTAGAAATGAAGAAAATAGGAATAGTCTATACGGAGTCTAAACCTTTCCTAGGCCCAATAATCCATTTGATTCAATCATAATAAAATCCCTGTAAAATAATCAAAGCATTTATTCATGAATAATTAGATCAAACTCATTAGAACCAACAAAGGGAGGGTTAGAAGCGTCTATCTTATTTTTGTCTCTTCTACCGCAGGAAGTTTTCCATAAGTATGAAAGTCAAGAGGGATTTTACCAACCATTTGAGTGCAGTTGGATACCGGTCACCTGTCACGCACAGATCTAACGAGAATTAGGAATGGTAGGTAAAAAACGACTGAGGGGGACGGTTTGGACACATTTAGAAGCCATATCCCTGATATCTCTTATTAGTCATTAGTCGAAACTTTTGACTGAGGCCTGAAGACTCCCACATATTGTGGACTTTCCTAGTTGCTCATGAAGTCTCGCAAAGAATGGTACAAAACCCTAGTCTGTACATCCGGGTGTATACCGACGATCCATATTGTAATAGTATCCTGGGGCCTACGTCCAACCTCCCTTCGATGATAGAGAATTACCAAAGGTGGCAGGTTGCCATTTGCCTGAGCTTTCAATTGCGCTATCAACAAGGATGTTGTAGATTATAGAAAACACACGTAAAAATTTAACTCTCCACAAAGAGGTGGACACATGTCCCTGTTTCCGTGCGCTTGACAACGAGGAGGTGTTGTAGCCTTGTTTCTCGATTGTCCCATAGGGCACGCTCGACAAACGAATAGTTTACAAAAAAATGGAACCAGAGTGACTTGGGTTTGGAGCTCGCGCCACGTCACATGCATAGTCAAACCAGATCCACTTGTATGCAAGAAGGTATGCATCATATGCCCCTTGCTGAGCCCCGGCACCGGGCCCATTGATCAGTAGCACAAAGTGTTTCTCTGGGAGTAGTTCGACGATGCAGTCACAGCTAGCTGTATAAACCGGTCATGTGGTCCCTAGACTGGTGAGGTGGGACTAAACTCCCACCCTGCCTTGCCTCGACACTGTTCGACCATATTGGTCCATGACGTAGTTATGACCTTTGACCAAGACCTTAACTCGAAGTGGCCCAAACATTTAAACGTCACAATGATGAGGCAGTGTGGGAAGTTCGGTCCCACCTCACTATTTTAGATGCCACCTGGCCGGTATATATACTGGGGCGGTGGGGGGCTAGTCGAATTTGTCTTAAAGCATGACCCTATGTGACTAGCATGTGGAGCCAACCGACCCAGGGGACATATGAAATCGCGCGAGGAAGGGTCGACACCCAAGGACTCATGGATCCTTCACTAAGCTCAAAATAAAATAAAGATGCATCCCCATTGGTTTATGAAAAGTTGGAAGACACGCGAAGATTCATCTAGCCATGGATTGAGAAAGTTCAGAAATGGGGGGAGTGCCTAAACTAAAAATAAACTAGTAGGATTGAATGATCGATCCATGAAGAGTTGATTAATTAACTTTGTGAATACCATTTGAATTATTTTTTAGCTTTTTTGTTACCTTTTAATGGTTCATCTCCCCTTTAGCGACTTATTTCATATGCGTAGCTGATTCTAATAAGAAAGGAATTTATGTTGTTGTGGAAGAATTCATTCTTCATTTCAATCTGCCCTCTAAATTAATAAAGTAACAAACAAAACAAAAGGCAAAGCAAATATTCCCGTCCAGCACACAATGGTTGTTTGATTTCTAGCATAAGATTTTGCTATAATCTCTTGTTACGAAGTGGCTAATGCCATGGGTGCTATTTTAGAAGTATACACATGATTTTAACTAATGATGGTACAATGATCGTATTTTTTTAGAACACTGACTGTAGGGCCAAGCTCCCACAGTATTTTATTGAAATTAAACCAAACCAAGCAGCCAACAAAGAGTATGTACAATATTTACAGAGGGAGGAGGAGGGGAATATACAAAAAGCTCAGACTAGGTTGTCAATCCATATTGAAAGCTCATTCACATGGTTAGCTCTCACCCGATGCATATGCAAGGTGATGTCATTGACAAAGCCTCTCCTCCAAGACCTGAAGGAAGGCATCAGATTCTGGAAAACTGCCTCTTTGCGTTGCTTCCAAATATGCCAAGAAGCCAAAAGAACCACCTCCATAAAGAAAGGCTTGTTGAATTACTGCCTCGCCTGCTTGAAAACTTGCTCAAAGGAGCCCCCATCAGTCCACTGTATTTGTAGATAGTTCCAAATTCGTATGCTAAAATTACAGTGGAAAAACAAATGGAGCCAGTCTTCAGTGATGTGCGTGGGGCATAAGACACAATGGAAAACATCTGTAACGTTCCAATGTTGTCGACGCAACATGTCCCTTGTGTTAAGTCTGTCACTAACCATTAACCAAGCAAAAACCTTCAGCTTTAACATTACTTTGCTTACCCAGATCCAATCATAGACCTTGCTTGCACGTTGATCACGAAAACAGTAGTGATAGTATCTGTGAGAGGTGTATATTCCATCTTTCCAAACCGTGCGCCATTCATCATCGACAGTAGGGTCCAAAGCGATTTCAGACAACAAATATTCCAGGGTTTTATATTCCTCATATGCCAGCTGCGAGAGATTGAAAGTGCATGTTCCCCATGCGTGGTTTTGGTAATGACAATCCTTATGGACTAATGTTTGTGTTGGTTATTCTTGTAGGTTTGTCCATTGGCATCGCTTGAACTCCATGTGTTGGATTCAAGGTTGTATGCCATCAAGATCATTGATTATAATGGACATATTTGATATGATCAAGAAGATGAAAAGATACAAGGTTGATCAAGACTAAGTGCAAAGAGTGGATTCAAGTTGATCAACACACAAAGCTAAATGATATACCACGTGGGATCATGTGATCCAATGGTATGGTAAGAAATTGTCCATATAGCTTTGTGAACTAACCCATTATGTGTGTGTGGCATTCCTTTGTTGGGGTTAGGTATCTCTCCATGGGCTTGCATCAAAAGGAAATTTCTTATAGCTCATGGAGGATGACGTCAAGTGGTGATCGTCATCAAGGTTGAGATGTGCAAGTTCAAGATGGGCATCTAGAAGATATCATATGCTTGAAGCTTGCAACCCATTTGGAGATAATGGTCAAGTGAAGATGTTCCTAAGAGAGGCACTCCCATCTTGGTGTATGGGGGAGCGATATGTGAGTCTTCACCAAGCAAAGGGCAATCAAGAAAGGTAGTCCACTTGAAGAGATCAAGATCATCATCTAACTCAAGTGGAATGCGCGAGGCAAAGGTATGATCTTGATAGGGTTTCTATTTTACCGTTCTCATGGTGTTAGTGGGAGACCGGGTTATAGGATAGACACCGTACTATCAAGAGGGGCTCTCAAGTGAGTAACTTGATCGCATCTTTGTGGAGAGCTCAAACCTTTGCATACTTGGCATATCATCTTTCTTGGTTCTTATTTGGTTCTTCTCCTTGTTGGGTTTTGGTGCTTGTTGTGATCTTCATGACAAGCCCAAGTTCTCCGAAAACGGATTTCGTATGGAAAACTTGTTGCGTTTTCGGGTTGGAAATATTATCGGTTTATCCTTGAGGAATGTTCCACACCTTTTTGTAGGAAAGCTTGTTGCTATCTTTCCAACAAAATTGGTTTCACCTGTTTTGGAGTCCGGATGAAAAAGATATTGAGTTTGCAGTTTTGCTGTTTCTGTCAAGTTTTGCTCAAGAAGGGGAATCGGATTATCCGGTCCTAGCTGACTCAGAATATCCGATTCTCAAGGTTGCTCGAAATCGGCTAAGGACTTCAAGCAACCAGTTTTGTGGCGCTCTGGAGGTTGTCGGAATATCCGATACAGGTTGACTCGGATTATCCGATCCATCGGATTATCCGATCCTGACTTGTGTCGGAATATCCGACTCCCCTGTCTGCAACGGTTATTTTTCTGGGAGGGGTATAAAAACCCCTCCACCTACCTCCAGCCAGCTAGCTTTCCCCAGCACATTTTTTCTCTCTCTCCCCCACCATTGTTGACCTTGGAAAGCTTGCCTCTCTCTCAATTCCTCCCATGATTCTTGCATATCTTTGAGGAAAAGAGAGAGGAGATCTAGATCTACATTTCCACCAATCCATCTCTCCTCTAAGTGAGGGGAACCCTTTCGATCTAGTTCTTGAAGTTCCATTTGTTGAGTTTTCTTTGTTCTTCCTCTCTTCTCCCCCCACAAGCATTAGTTGCTTTTGGTGGGATTTGGGAGTGAAGGACTTGAGCACTTCTTGTGTTCTTGCCTTTGCTTTTGTGCATCGGTTTGCTCTCTCACGAAGATTCGTGGAAGTGAAGTTTGTGAGCTTGTTACTCTTGGGTCGTTGGACCCTAGACGGTGTTCTTGAGACCTTTTGTGGTCAAGGCCTTTTGTGGCTAGTTGGGACCTTTTGTGGTCACTTGGGAGCTCCAATCCTTTTGTGGGTTGTGCCTCAAGATTGTTGTAAGGGACTCGATTTCTGCCCAAAAGGAAATCAATAGTGGAAGGTGAAACGAGCTTTTGGGCGAGGTTCATCGGAGAATAGGGTGAGGCCTTTTGTGGCATCTTGAGTTTGATACTCACACCCCTCCAACGAGACGTACTCCCCTAAAAAAAGGAGGAACTCGGGAATACATCATCGTCTCCGCGTGCCTCGGTTATTTCTAGACCCGACTCTTTACTTATGCACTTTACATTGTGATAGCCTTCGTGCTTGAAGTACTATATATTGCTATCACCTTGTTACTTGTCTTGCTTAGCATAAGTTGTTGGTGCACATAGGTGAACCTAGTATATTTAGGTTGTATGCTTGTTAAATTAAAACACCTAGTTTTATTCCGCATTTATCAAGCCTAAACCGGAAAAGTTTTAAATCGCCTATTCACCCCCTCTAGGCACATCCTTGTCCTTTCAGAGAGGTAGGGCAAAGAACTGTGATCTGTTGCCAGAGGAGAGCATCTCTTTAACCAAAATGTGAGCATTTAGAGCACAGGAGAACAATCTTGGGAAAACTAGCCGAAGCAGCTCTCCATTCCACTTATCAGACCAAAACAAAGCAGTATCCCCGGATCCAATCTTAACAGTGCAAAAGCTTTGATATATAGGTGCCAGTTTCTTTATATCCTCCACCACAAGGAACCACAGAGATTGTCAGCTTGCGGGACTCCATTAGGATAGTATTTCCACACGAGTTGAACCCAAGGAAGCTGCTCTTTGTTAAAAAACTTATGTAAATGTTTCAACATCAAACCTTGGTTTTGTTTATGAAAATCAATGATGCCCAGACCCCCACTTTGCTTTGGCTTACAGATCATTCCCAAAGATGCCAAAGACAGCTTCTTTGAGTCAGGGTGATTGCCACGCCAGAGACATTGGCGAATAATTCTGTAAATTAGCTTGATAATGCCAGGAGGGATTTCCAAAGAACACAAGAAGTATATGGACATCGAGGATAAACAAGAGCGAATCAACTGAAGCCTTCCACCGTAAGCCAGGAACGTGGAGCTTGCAGACTTAGGCCTGGAATTCGAGCCGAGCCGACGAGCTTGGCTCGACTCGCTTGAACTCGCTCGACTCGACTCGTTCAACAAACGAGTTCAGAAATGAAACTTGGCTCCACTCGGTAAACTCGTGAGTAGCTCACGAGTAGCTCGTTTAACTCGCTCAAATAAAAAATATTTTTGCTATATTAGTGTCAAACTATTAATATTTTCGCACTGATAATGGTGTGGAGGTTTTATATTTCAGCATTGATCTACATTTTAGAAAGATCATCATTGTTGTATTTCAGAATTAGTAGGAATATTAGTTATTTTTTTGTATGCGCGCATGTTTAAACACTTAGAATGTGTTAAACGAGTTATCGAGCTACTCGCGAGCTACTCACGAGTAGCTTGGTCAACAAACGAGTTCAGAAATGAAACTTGGCTCGGCTCGTGAGACACCGAGTTCGAGCCGAGCCGAGTCAGACCTACTTGTTTAGCTCACAAGTTTCGAGTTTTAATTCCAGCTTCCTCTCCATCTTAGTTACAAGAGGCATCAAGTCGATCATCCTTGGTCTAGTAGTGCCCATCGGGAGGCCTAAGCAGGTGAAGGGGTAAGGTCCCACAATACATTTAAAACCATTTACCAACTGACCAACTAGATCATCAGAGATGTTTATTGGGAGCATGCAAGACTTATGAACATTTACAGCTAGCCCAGTAGCAGTACTAAGATCCTGTAGTGCCTTCTTTAGACTTGCCAACCGAACATGATCAGCCTCTAAGATCAACAGAGTATCATCAGCGTACTGGATCACTGGGAAATCCTCATCTCCCACCTCAATTGGTAGTTTCAGTAAGCCCTTCACTTTTAAATCATTGATCACATATTGCAAAATTTCACTGCCCAGCACAAAAAGGAGAGGGGACAAAGTATCACCCTGCCGGACCCCCCTCCTGCATCTGAATTTTCGTCCAGGAACCCCATTAACGAGCAATGAGGATGTTCCTGCCTCAAGCCGGATCTTGACCCAATAAATAATTTTTCTGGAAAACCCATCTGTCTCAAGATCTAATAAATAGCTTCATGCTCAATGGAGTCAAAGACCTTTTCAAAGTCTAACTTCAGCAGCACAATTGGTTTCTTAGAAAGTTTGCATTGATAAAGATATTCAAAGGACCAAGCCAAGCAGTCATGGATTGATTTCCCCTTGATGAATCCATACTGATTCTTGCGTATACAGCCCGGTATTTTCTTTTGCAACCGATCTGCCACCATTTTGGTGAGGAATTTCAAACAGGTGTTTGTCAGCGTAATCGGCCTAAAATCATTAATTTGCTCAGGTGATGGTTTCTTCGGCACAAGAGTGATAAAAGAAGAATTGATGTTTTCCAAGTTGATCGTCTGTTGATGAAAAGCAGCAGCAAGAGCATAGAAATCAGATTTAACAATGGACCAACATTTCTTCGTAAACATCCCATTAAAACCATCTGCCCCTGGGGCTTTGTCAACAAGCATGTGGCTAACCATATCATCCATTTCCTTTTATGTAAACTCATCCACCAGGTCCTGCAAATCATCAACTCAGGTGACAAGAGCAGACAGATAAAAAACATATTAATCCCATTAGAAGTTCCCATCCGCTGCTTATAACAATCCCATGCAACTGTAGCCATTTGGTCATGATCAGTGACAATGTGTCCATCAGGCAATCTTAAACTGGCAATTGATTTTCTCCTGTACCTCTCTGTTGCCATGGCATGGAAGAACTTTGAATTTTCCTCTCCCAACTTCATCCACCTAATAGTACAACGCTTCTTCCAGTATTGGTACTGAAACCTCAGAAGATTCTCGTAGTGTTGTTTAACTATTTTCCGAAAGATTGCCTCAGGTATGAACAAAGGTCTTTCCTCTTCCAGCTCATCAAAATACAGAATGACAAGGTTGCACTTCGAGATCAGACTTCAGTTTAGAGAGGCCCATTTTCCACCTTTTCAGATCTACTCGAAGCCTTTTCAATTTTTCAGTCAAAACTGTCGAAGGAGCAGTAGCTCATGTGGGTTTATTCCATGCCTCCTTGACACATTCATAGAACCCTGGCTGATGCAAAAAATTCTCGAAACAAAATAAATTTGCCTTTGGGATCACTGTGTCAATACTCACAATACATGGCACATGATCCGAGGTGGGTTTAGCCATAGCTGAGACCACAGGTTAGGATAGACTGTAGTCCAGGTTGGAGTAGTGAAGAACCAATCTAACTGCTCCAAAAGTGGATCATTCTGCATATTAGACCATGTAGGATCTGCCCTTTAAAGGTAACTCAAGAATACCAAGGTGATCAATCAATTCATTGAAAAGGAACATATCATTAACTCTCCCCGGTCGGTTTCTGTTTTCCTGAGAGCGTATGAAGTTAAAATCACCCATAAACAACCACAACTCATCATCAGGGATTGAGAGATCATATAACCACTGCACAAAGAGGTCACGCTGCTCCCCTGCACAAGGACCGTAGACTACAACAAGTGTCCACTTCTGTTGCGAGTATGATGATTTAAAAGAGATGATTAACCCGAATCTCTGCGATTGAATCAAGGTTCCCTAAAAAATGCTTGATTTCCAAACCACTAGGATCCCACCCGAGGCCCCCACAGATGGTGCAAAGGCAAAATTATCAAACTGTCTAGGGCAGCATTTCTTAATGAAATTTCTATCAAAAGTTTCTTTTTTTGTTTCCTGAATACAAGCAACCGCACAACCACTCTCAACAATTTTGTTGTATAGCGCCAACTGCTTATCATCCGCATTCAAACCCAATGATCGTATTTGTATAGCAACCAATAACTTATATCACACTGTATGTTTTTATAACCTCACTTTATCGAGGACAAGCAAGGTTAAACCTGGGGGAGTTGATACATGTAACCCTAAATCTTGCATTGTTTATAAGCTTTTAGACGATTTAGAGATTTTTCTAAGAAATTCCTATGCATTGCTATTTAATTCTCGGAGGCAAAAAACCTTCGTTTCAAGGAGCTTTTCCATAAGGGAAAGTCAACCAGCACTGGGGCACACGAAAGGAGCTATGAA
This sequence comes from Poa pratensis, assembly GCA_947311845.1. NCBI lineage: Eukaryota > Viridiplantae > Streptophyta > Magnoliopsida > Poales > Poaceae > Poa > Poa pratensis. The sequence goes on along the minus strand of CAMZMU010000076.1, from coordinate 38,328,134 downwards.
GCTCCAAATGAGGCCCTCGTCTCTCTAGGCCCCACTAGGCACACCGAGGTTGGCCCCCGGATCGTCGCAACTCTTGTAATGACCTCCTTTTTATGGATTTTTTCACAAAAGAAACCTAAGCCCTTTTTTTGGTAATGTTTTGAGGCGACGGAGGATCAGAATTCCTTCTCCTTCCCGAAGAGGACAAAATTTGTCGTATGCTGCCGCAGGCAAGGGGAAATCATTGTTGTCATTGACCCCAACTCCTACTTGATGTGGGGACAAGGTTCTCCATAATCATCAATACCATCTCCATCAACAACACCACCTCCAACCCTGTGATCGACATCATCCCCTCAAAGTTGAGTGGACTAAAAACATGAGTATCCGTATAGTGTTGTTTTATGATAATATTCGAATTTGTGCTATTCTTTTTTGGTGAAACTTTCATTTCAGATTATGTTGTATTTGTTACGCCACTCGTCACGATACTGCTTAACCATTGTTATTAGTTCCCTATGTCCCCGAGGGCATAAAACGAATTGGCCATGATTTCCATATAGCATTCTATGATTGTTTAGTTGAGTTTTATGTCTTAGTTATGATTATATGATGGTAATGTATGAACGCCAACTATAGAAAGACAACATATTTGCCATTGTGAACGCCCAGTTCCATTGAAGAACTTGCTTCTTAAACATGAAATTTCTGTATCTTCGAGGAACTTTGCGGCTATTATGTAAATATTAAATGCAGACAACATATATTAGTATTAGGCCTAGATGTTAGATGTGGTTTAAATTAGGATTTCAACCACTAACAGATTAACGTGGTGTATATTTAAAAAAGAAAAAACATGCATAATTTCTTAGAAATACAGAGTTGAAAATGGATTTCTCAAATAATAGAACTAAATTAAAACATGGTAAAGATTCAAAACTGGATCAAATAAAGCATACAAGGACTTGAGTACTCTTAAATTAGTGATGACCGTATTATATCGTTTTTACTTTCTCATATATGATTACACAAATGATCGCGACATTTTTCTCATTTGAGATTCGTTTTTGTCAAAGGGATTGAGCGTCCCAGTATTTAATTTCTATTCCATATTCAAAGTACTTCATGAATATTTGATGCCCAAATCTATTAATACACGATATATATACTAAATGTGTGTTTAAACAAGAATTTCCAATGGTAACAAATCACTAATATGGTTAAATTTTCGAACGTAAATCAACATGACCATTTGTATTTTATACAAACAGATGGCTGAAATAGAATCCCCACTTGCAAAACTAAAGCTACATGTGTTGTCAAGTTTACAACTTGATAATGCAAACATAACATCTATTGACTACAGTTATCTTAGAGTTGGCGCTACAATAGCTATATATGGATGAGTGCAGATTTTTCACCCCCATGGGGTATACATACATGTTACTTACCATAGACCATGCATTTATCTTCACATATTCAATTTCTCTACATTATGCATTAATTGTACTACTCGTAGTCACTTTCGAAATTTTGCTCGCAAAAATCCATTTGCATGTATGCTAATCATTGGAAATTAATTAGTAGTAACCCATGGACCTTTGATTGAATTTTTTTAAACATTGAGGGGCTAACTTTATTAAGGTGTGGAATGAGATTTCCACAATGAAGATGAGAGGAATACGTGAATTCCAAATCATGAACTGACTGTGTATCTACGGGTCATATAGCTCACTTTGGAAAGCGACATATTATCCTGTTATCGATTTAGTCAGTTGTATATAATTTACATAATGAAGAAAAGTTTCCTCTAGTTTTCAAATATTCAATTCCCCTTTCATATTCGAGGCACATCAGAATTGAAGAAGAATCTTTTAGCACCATGTCTATATGATAAATGTGTTTGAAACAAGGATTTCCAACACACACGAATTATTGTTGTGTAAGTTTTTCAAAATAAATAAACACATGTCCACTGTGGTTTAAACTAGATTCTCACTATGGTTTAAACAAACAACGGCTCGACATGCTGCCAAGTTCAAAACTGGAATAAAGTAAATCACAAGACGAAACTCTTTGCCTTAACATGGACCATGAACCATTATGTTGTTTTAGTCTGTGATATATCATTTACACAAGTGACACCATTTTTGTCCATCTAACTCGTTGCTGTCAAACTTATGGCTTTCGGAATCTTAAATTCCTCTCCAATATTTGAGAAATATTTTAAAATTGGAGTTGAAATCCGTTAGTATTGATCCTGGAAGATAGAATTGGCCCAGACAAGGATTTCACTTCTAATAGAATATTGGTGAAAGTTTCCAGAATAAATCAACATGGCTATTTGCTGAAAATAAACAATTGAAATTCGAATCCGCACTTACAACCACTAATGTCTGACGTGCTACAAGTCTGTAACTCGATCATTTAGCGTTGACCTTGTAATTGATATACATTTTAGTTTGCCAACTGTGATTTTGCAAATGACGACACTTTTGCTCATATGAGACTTGGTGTTATCAGAGGGATGGCTTCTCGATTATTTAACTTCCTATTGATAGAGGTACACCTTGAAGATTCCCGCCAATGTAAATTTGATTGAAATAAGTAAATAACTTTACTTCCTATTGATAGAGGTGTACCATTGTGATAGTTTAAATCTTACCCAACATGCGACTTTGCAAACATAAATGATCGAAAATATAATTTATGCTTGAATACTCAAGTCAGACGTGCTATCGACTAAGCAACTAGCTTGAATGAATGCATCATGGGAATTTAGTACTGTTAGGGTACGGTCCTATGATCATTTCATTGTTTTGCTGGTGCCATATGTTTTGTTGTGTATGTATAGGTACTGTATACGCAAATGACGACACTCTTGTTGCATGCCGTTGTAAATATGACTTCTCAACATACAAATTGCGGTTCCCTTTTGATCTAGATGTACCTCGAGTGATTAATTAGTGCTCCTTGCTCTGCTAGCTTGCAGCTCTGCTAGAATCAGGGTAATAGAGTACTCTTACCTTAGGGTACGGTCCTATGATCATCTTATTGTTTTGTTGGTTCTATATGTTTTGTTGTATGTGTCTAGGTAGTGTATACACAATGACGACACTCTTGCCCATGTGACGCACAATTCATGCCTTTGAAATATGAGTTGACATCAACCAAATTACAGTTCCTTTTGATCATGGATACATCCCGTGTGATTAATTGCAGTATCAAATCATTAATACTGTTAATTTTTCCAAAACAAATCAACATGACAATGATGCATTAATTGTACTATTCGTGATCACTTTTCAAAATTTTCACGCATAAATCCATTTGTATTTATGTTAACATTGGGCATTAATTAGTAGTTACCCATGGACCATTATTTTAAAATTTAACATTTTAGTGCTGACTTTATTAAGGTGTGGAATGAGATTTTCAGCAATGGCGATGATAAGAATACACGAATCTCAAAGCATGAACTGACTATGGATCTAGGGGTGGTACAACCCACTTTGAGTTGCCATGTATTACCATGTTATGAGTTTAGCCAGTTCTATATAATTTACATATGAAGACATGTTTCCTCATCAAAAACTTCGTGTCGTTAAAGAGATGACTTTTTCCAAATATTCAGTTCTTCGTTGATATTTGAGGCACTTCATGTTGATTCAAAGATGGAATCTATAAGATGTCTAGATGATAAATGTGTTTCGAACAAGGATTTTGGCCACAAATGGATTTATGTTGTGAAAGTTCTTTCAGAATGATTCAACATGTACACCTATCAAAAATATGTGGTTTAAACTAGATTTCTACTATACAGTCCAACGTGTTGCCAAGTTCAAAAATCGAATAAAGGAAATCATAAGGAAAATAGTCCTATTTGTCTTAACGGTGGCATGAATCATTATGATGTTTTAGTATATGATATATCATTTATACAAGTGACAACATTTTCTCATCTGACTCGTTGTTGTCAAACAGGTGGCTTCCCGAATCTTCAATTTCCCTTTGATATTCAAGGCATATTTTGAAGATTGGGAGTTGAAATCTATTAGTATGAAGTCTATATGATAAATTTGGTTCAGACAAGTATTTCTACCGCTAATAGAATATCGGTGAAAATTTCAAAAAAAATCAAGATGTCCATTTGTTGCAAATACATGGTTGAAACTAGAATTCACACTCACAACCTCTAATATGTCAGACGTGCTGCCAAGTTCGAAACAGGATCATGTAGTGTTGACCTTGCAATCAATATAATGTTTTAGTTTGCTTACTATGATTACACATATGACGACACTTTTGCTCTTGTGAAACTCAGTGCCATCAGAGAGATAGCTTCTCGATTGTTCAATTTTGATATTGTAGGTTGAAGATTTCCTGCCAACGCAAAATGTTGTTGAAATAAGTAAGTATTGTTACCCGCGCTAATCTGGTCCAACAAAGACATATGCAACACGTATTAACATTGTGATATTTTTAAAACTTATCTGACATGCGATTTTGTTAAAATAGATGCTCGAAATATAATTTACTATTATTAGAGATACTCAAGTCAGACGTGCTACGGACTTTGCAATTTGCTTGAATAAAACCATCATTGGAATATAGTACTCTTAAGGTATCGGTCCGATGATAATTTTATTGTTTTGCTGGTTCTATATGTTTTGTTGTATATGTATAGGTACTGTATGGGCAAATGACGACACTCTTGCTCATATGACAGCACAGTTCATGCGTTGAAGATATGACTTCTCAGCAAATAAACTGCAGTTACCTTTTGATCTTGACATACCTCGTATGATTAATTAGTGTTCCCTGCTCAGCTACTTCGCAGCTCACCTCTCCACGGAACGGTGAGGCATTGAAGGCCTTGGAAGGTCTCGTCTCAATGCTGCCCACGGCACAGTAAGGAAGAAGGGAGCCGACGAGACACTGTCACTGCCTTTGATCCAGACAGGTGGAACGTGAGAAAAACGAGATGAGAAGTGAACGCACAGTCTAGCATGTCGTCATGTCCTGCGCTCACGGTGTCGACATCCAACATCTCAAACAATATTTTGTTTTCTGTTGGACCGTTCTCAGATCACATCTCTGGAAGGCGTCTGCCGCCACCGGTGACAGAGTGCTATTGGTTGCGGCGAGAGGGGCGTTGACATGTGCTGGTAGCTAGAGAGGAAACTATAGCTCATCTACTTGAATTTGCAATGTGCATACATCCAAAGTAAACTGCATCCTTTCTAGTTTAGGCGAAAAATATGAAGTGGAGGGATAACTGCAGCCTGCAGGTACGCCGGAGACAGAAATGATGCATTTTCGAACGATGACGTGCATTGATAGTGAACGAGTTAACCATTCTATGGAATTTTATGGACCGCGTACTAGGTAGATAGAGGCGCAGTTCCATGCTATGAATGGCAAATGTAGCTTTGGTTTGCAGTTTGGAGTTAACCATTCTAAACTTGCCTCTCCTCCATTAATTTGTTTTTTGCCAGGGTTGACCAAAATTGGGATTATTAGCTGTTCTTTACCGGTTCTTGCGAAATTATGTTTATGATATCTAGTAGTAATGTAGTATTATGTATTTATGTTGGGCTGTTGACGCTGACATCTCAATTCTATTTTCCAGTTCATACCCTGACCAAATACAGAGCTACTTGCAGCTCCGTACGTATATATGCGTGTCTGCGTCGTCATCTACGTTAGATCACCATTCTTTCGATCCTTCCGACTAAAACCATGGCTGTCCATCTCAAGCTCGCCGCCCTGTGCTTCTTCCTTTTCGTTGTCTCCTCCCTCCCTTCGATCGCGCACGCCGAGTGCGAGTGCGAGACGAGCGAGGAAGAGCATGACAAGGCGGGCGCGCTAAAGCTTAAGATCATCGCCATCTTCTGCATCCTCGTGGCCAGCGCCTTGGGCTGCGGCATCCCCTCGCTGGGCCGGAGGTTCCCGGCGCTTAGCCCGGACACGGACCTGTTCTTTGCCGTGAAGGCCTTTGCAGCCGGGGTCATCCTGGCCACGTCCTTCGTGCACATTCTCCCGGAAGCCTTCGAGAGGCTCGGATCGCCGTGCCTCGTCGACGGGCCGTGGAAGAACTTCCCCTTCGCCGGCTTTGTTGCCATGCTCGCGGCCATCGCTACCCTCGTCGTTGACACCATCGCCACGGGGTACTTCCAGCGCGCGCACGCCAAGAAGGTCTCCGAGGCCGACGGGTATATGGAGGCATCGGGGTCCGATCACGCTCACGGCGGTCACTCCCACGGCATGTTGGCCGTCATAGAGACGTCGTTCGCGGGGACATCCAACGACGGCGCACAGCTTATCCGCCACCGCGTCATCTCGCAGGTGCTGATCGGATTGATGCGTGCATAATTAACTTCACATTAACTGCCTTGTTTGCTCATGCAATGTTTTATCTGAAGGTGCTGGAGCTGGGGATCGTAGTGCACTCGGTGATCATCGGCATGTCTTTAGGTGCATCTGAGAGTGTTAGCACGATCAAACCACTCGTGGCCGCGCTAGCTTTTCATCAGTTCTTCGAAGGGATAGGGCTCGGAGGATGCATTGTCCAGGTATGTAGACCTCAACAGGAGTCTCTGATTCCGCTCATATATGAACATGTGCCTGTACTTTGCACAAATGAATTTGCTGATCTTCTGAAGTCCAGCAAGAATGACGTGTGAATTAACACTCAAAATATGCAGTACTATTCCACATACTGTCTGAGCTACATTGTTTCTAGAAACAAATCTAATCTGAACCCCAAAACGATGAAATCACCCAGACTAACTCCCAAACTTCCCAAAATTGTTTGAGCTCAACCCAATTCTTGAATGGCATTTCGTGGTTTTCACGTTATGTAAAAAAATCAGAGATTTAAATAATACTAGGAGTTTGTAATATGCAAAATTAAATTTAAAAAGTTGAAGGATAAGAAATGTCAACTAGAGGGGAGCCTGGGAGGTAGTAGGCCACTACAAATTTAGCAAGTTGATTACATGGATCTAAGCATAAATAAGATTGTCGAAAGTGCAACTAATTGAGAAATCCTATATGTCAATCTTACTCTAGCAAGCGCGATGGACAAACTAGAGGGGACTCTAATCTCCGTTTAGAGGTTCTTGCAAAAACAAAAAAAACTCCAACAACACACATAAAGTTCTAGCCTTCTTCTGCTTGAGCTCACGACACAAAATATGAGCTTATTCGTAGTCCTAAATCTTGAGACGATCTCTATACCCTTACAAACTCCTTGGGTTGTGGGGGAGGAGGGGGAGGGATCCATAACCTTGGTTGCTCCCAACTGAATCTGACGGTGTAGGGTTTCCAATTCACAAAAAAAAAACAATGTACGGTTTCCCACAAAACCTAAGAGTAAAAAAACACAAAGTAACTCGGAGGGTCAATAACCTTTTAGCTTGGTGTAATAACTCATTTAGGTCTCATATTTCTTTTCCCTAGCTTGGATTAAACCTTGATGAGAGAGAGAGAGAGAGAGACAGAGAGAGAGAGAGAGGACTTCTGAAGACCAACAATGGTGTTCAAGCTCAGATCCAACGGGTAGTTATCTTCAGAGAAGAAGACTATCTTTAGAGCATCTCTAGCAAAAAGCTTAAACCACAGAACCTTAAAACCGGTTTACGGTTCGCGAACCTCGCGTTTTTTGGGCCAAAACGAGGCGCGGCATAGCAGAAACCGTAAAGCCGAACCTTAAACCACACAGTTTTTCAGCATTTCAACAAAGATGAGCCATTTGACATAAAAATTGAATAACGAATAAATAAGAACTAAATTATAAATCTTGTAAGTTACATAGCTCAAACAATAATCCATATTATTACAATAATAGTTCGAATCACACGGATTAAACAATAATTCAATACAAGAATAGTGTCGAATGGAAACAATTGTTTGAATCACACATGAATGAAACGAAATGAAAAAAATGGCAGATAATTACTGCCCATGCAACTGCCAGATGTGATCAATCAGGTCTAGCTGCAGCTGCTTGTGTGTGCTCGCATCTTCATTCTCCCGGTAAGTCTGAAGAAATGTTTGAATGCGATCTGGGTTTCTTGCTGGCTTCACACGGCTACCAACATTGTCATACGACAACTCCAAGTCCAAGTCCCTTTCATCCTCTACGATCATGTTGTGAAGAATCACACAACATGTCATGATGTTTTTCAGAATTTTCTTGTCCCAAAAACGGGCAGAGGTCCTCAAACAATGGCAAACCTAGATTGCAAAACACCAAATGCTCTCTCTATGTCCTTTCGACAGGCCTCTTGTGCCCTTGCAAATTCAGATTCTTTTTTATTTTTAGGCTTTGAGATGGTCTTCACAAATGTAGACCAAGCAGGGTAAATACCATCGGCCAGATAGTATCCCTTTGTGTAATCATGCCCATTAACAGTGAAGTTGCAAGCCGGAGCATCACCATTGGCAAGCCTACCTAGTAGATGAGACCTATGCAACACATTGATATCATTAAGGTGCCCGGCAAACCAAAAAAGCAATACCAAATCCATAAATCCTCAGATGCAACGGCCTCAAGCACAATTGTTGCATCACCCCCCTTGCCACAATACTGCCCGTGCCAGGCCTTCGGGCAATTTTTCCAAGTCCAATGCATACAATCTATACTACCTAGCATGCCCGGCCAACCTCGCTTCTCATTTGATGCCATCAACCTCACCGTATCTTTTTAGTTTGGTGCTCGAAGATAAACTTTGCCAAATACACGAATGATCACTTTGGCAAACCTTCAAACTGACTCGATCGTAGTATCCTCACCAATGAGAAGATACTCGTCGGCGTAGTCAGCTGGAATGCCATAGGAAATCACTCTCATTGCGGTCGAGATCTTTTGATATGCGCTAAATCCGATCAAACCCGCAACATTCCTTCGACGGGTAAAATAGCGACAATTCGCCTCGCAAGCTTGTACTATTTCGCAAAAAGGGAACGACGCATACGGTACCTTGTCTGGAAGATGTGAGCCGGATATGTCGGTATCTCGGCGAAATAATCTCGCATGAGCAGCTCGTTGCCGTAGAAGCGGTTCTAAGGAATGCAAAGGCGGCCAGCTTTAGATCCTTGCCGCTGTCTTGCATACCGATCCTCGAACTTCTTCACGGCGAGGACCGCGACCACCATCTGCTGCTGGCGGCTCTCGAACAACGTCTCTACGTCAGAGTCATCAGAGGAGGACGAATCCGAGAGCAACAACTCTTCACACGGGCTCAACTCCATCTGAAATGCATACCGGATCATAAGTACCGCCTAATCCAATGGAAAACATAGTTAAATCGACCGGAGAAACACTCACCGATATATCTGACGCGGCGGCGGTGATTTGGCTGGGGAGCGCTCTCCAGTCGGAGCGGCGAGTCAGAAATGGCAGGCGAGGTAGATCCGGGGAGGGGGCGACTCGACGGGGGTGCGGCGACGGCAGATGCGGCGGGGAAAAGGTATAAATCGTAGGCGGCGGGGCTGGCGGCGGAGACGGCGGTGAGATGGGGGAAGAAGACGAAGTCGCACGAGCTGGAATGTCCCTCCCGCCAACCGCTTTCGCCATATACAGGGCCCCGTCGGGGCGAAAACTGTGAATTCAAGGTTCCGCGGGCCGATTTCACGGGCGCACTCAAAATCGTTTATGGGTCGGCAGCTTTTAAGATTTCTGTTATTTCCGTTTTTAAGGTTCTGGAACCGTTTACGGCAGTTATTTTAAGGTTCCGCGACTTTTAAGGGCTCTGCTAGAGATGCTCTTATAAATATATCTTATTGTTCCCATTGCACCGTCCCAAAACGTCCGCCTTGTCCGGGAGGATCTTTGGGCCAGACAAGAAGCTTCCTGGATCAATTAATCGGGAGACTTGCCCGGATCAAGTTTAAAGCCTCTCAAATATGCAGCACAAACCTTGGGGTTTCTTTGGGGTTTCTATTAGGCACGCACAAACCTTGGGGTTTCTTTGGGGTTTCTATTAGGCACGCACGAGTATTTCTAGGATGTGTTTTAAATTTATACATTCACCTTGCAAACACCTAACCCCTCTTAATAGTACACTCTCCGTCCCAAAACTAAGGTGCACTTATTTTTGGATGGTCAACGACTTACAATTTTGACTATGATTTGTACTTACAATATATCCATAAAATTAATATAATGATATATGAAATGAATAATTTTACGACATGAATCTAACAATATCATTTATACATTCTTAATCCATATAATTCAGTAAATATTAGTTGTCAAAGTCATGCATCAAAGACTAGGATAAAAATAGCGTGCCTTATATTTTGGGACAAAGTGAGTCCAACTTTCCTACAACTCAAATACAGGAAAACAAAATAAATATTTAAATACGCAGTCTTCTCATAACCTATCGTGTAGGTGGGCTTCAACCATTAACATTTAACCATTATTGGGGATAATAACTTTTTGTCGCATCTTCATGGCAGTACCCTAAAATTATCGATCATTAACACCAACATCCACTTAGGGGCAAAGATGTCCTTACAAAATATGGCTCGTATTTATGTTAACTAAAAAAAATGAAAAGAGTCAATTTAATTCATTCGGTTATTTGTTTTGTATGTGTAGAAGACATACTGTCATATTAGTGTTGAAAGTTTTGAATGTTGCCAGCCAGTGGGACGCTTCCCCACGTCCAAGATTTTTTTGTTCATTTTTACTGAAAATTCAAAGGTTCAAAATACCATAGATAACACGGTGAATGTTTGGAGAGCGATTTAGTCTTATTAGGTTCTAAATACTGAATATAATGAATGACCGTGAAGATTGCTGTCCAACACGAGCTGATAAAGTCATCAACCAGTATGGTTATGTGGTCCATAGAAGAACACAACATATAATGATATTATCTTGTCACTTCTCCACATGGCACATGTATTCATATTTTCTAGTGAGTTTGCGAGTTCTGCCATTTCATAGCTTCATTACTTCCATATTTTTAAAGAAAAAGGCATATGGTTCAATTTAAACGGTTTCAGAAACTTTAGGTTTTTTATAGTTTAGGGTGCAAGTTTGTCCAAATACAATAATTAGGCTTAAAATTTACACTTTCTTAGTCTGTGTGACTATCTCCTACATCAAACTATATTGTTTCTATTTTATTCTCTTTTGTTATCATTATATAAAAAAGTTACACCAAAATGGAATTCACGTTTAGCATTGGTCCGTCTACTATGAAACTAAAAATCATATGACCATTGGTCGATCCATTTGTACTTATTTCCCTCTACTTCTAGTATAATCAATACCATTGAAATTTAGAACCACATCACGACTGACCAAAAAATAGAAGGTACATTCAACCATGTGGTAAACCGGTGTACCATATTTGGTGGATTCACCGCATCACGTCAATTGATTCATCACCACAATTTTATATACTTCTTACTTACTTTGAGGGTTACTAAACCTTAATATGGCTTACCAAACATAGCACATTCTCAGTTTAATTGGTAGAACCGTCTACAGTCACCGACTCTAATACTCGGTTTTCTACTAGTGAACTTTTTGGACCATAAATTGATGGTACCAAATGTATACTAAGTGAGTAATAAAATTTGCTTGGCTCTATCGTACAGGCTAGGTTTCGACTGAAGTCTGTCTTGATGATGGCGATTTTCTTCTCACTCACACTTCCGATTGGTGTTGTGATCGGCATCGGGATATCCTCTACTTATGACGAGAATAGCCCTAGCGCACTAATCGTGGAAGGGATCCTTAGCGCCGCCGCTGCCGGAATTCTGAACTACATGGCGCTTGTTGACCTTCTAGCTGAAGATTTCATGAACCCTAGGGTGCAGAGCGACGGAAGGTTGCAGGTCATCATAAACATCTCTTTGTTGGCCGGGACAGCTCTCATGTCTATGCTTGCTATATGGGCATGAGAAATGCTCCTCGGCTAAAATAATTCGTTTTCATTTTATGTGGTGATGATTCTCCTTTTTGTAAGAGGTTTTCTGATTTGTTGTTCCTTGCTTGTAAAAGCGTGCGCATATATTGATCAAACCGAACACACTATACTAAATATGTTCATTTATTCATTACTATAACAATCCAAACAATGAATGCATGTTGATGTGCTTTCTTATGTATCAATCGGTGTATGGGCAATTGTTATCTTGCTTTTCTATGTTAGGTGAAATATGACTGCAAGCATCTTCTAATCGCTAGGTTAGACATGCCAGATTGGCACAATCTATCACGGAAAAGGTTGTCCAAGGTATGCTGAAAGTAGCAATCTATGGTTTCACCGAACCAATTTGATTTCCACCTACTCTCGGTTTTATATTTTGTTACTCTTGAATTTTTTGGACCCCTTGATGAAAGTGGTGGACTGAACTTGAAGTGCACCACATCAAGTCTGCACCGAGCTGTCACTACTTTTGTTGTTGGGCCGGAAAAAGATCAGTCTTAAGCCCAGTAAAGAAGTTTCATACCCTCTGTTCGTTGTACCTCCGACCGCAAGCCCAGTTTCCTTTACTGCAGAACCGCAGCAATCAGGCATCGCCAGCAAACTAGCCGAGGGGCTCTCTGGGTTGTACAGTTCTGCGATGTAGCAAAGCCAGTGTTGGGCCAATAGACTTGTTCGGGCTTGTTCAGCTGGATGGGTTGATACTGCTAGCAACGTCCCGAACGTACTGCTCCTGACTAGTAGCCACTGTTTGATTTTTTCTGAACTCGTCTTGTGAACGGGCAGGCACTCATAACTTAGTGCAAGTAGGACGACCGACTTGCAAAAGTCCCAGACGTTCCAGCCTTTCTGGTCGCAGCTGGTGCTGGCCCAGTTAACGGTCTGTGCCCACTGTTCGGCCTACTCTAGTACAAGTCCACACAACTCGAAATTCTCCTAAGATTTTTGTCAAAATGGGGATCTTAGCCCAGCCTCTACATCGAAGCGATGCGCACAACAGTTTTATTGCGAAGATTTAAGTATCAAGTTTACAAATCATAGGTCGCTCAAAGTTGCAACATGAATAAGCCAACGAAATAAAAAAATGCATGACGTCTCTATGCATCTTGTATTCTCTTAGTGAGCCGGTAGCCACCCTGGGTGTAGATCGCCCGAACGATCGCCATCATTCGAGAACATCCGGAATCCATAATTCCTCGCTGGTCTACAGGTAGCAGGAAGGACCATGTATCCAATAGACCGCTCTGTGATTGTAGAAAATTTGCATTTGTAGATTTATTAAAAACCACATCATTACGGCAATTCCTAATTGCCCAAAAAACAGCACAAACACCAAGATAAGTCTTCGCATCTTAATGTGTTATCCCACATCGATCTGTCTACGCATCTTGTTTCCAAGAACCCTACATTCATGATTACACCTTGTAAGCGAAATAGTTCGCCCACGGTGTTTAGCGGCCGGCCACCGGTGTCATGGGTGGTCGACTGGACAACTTGCAAGCACGAACGCAGGAAACGGGGACAACTTGCACGCAACATTCCGTGCATTACTAGAAGCCACTGTTGATCCATGAATTCGTCTTTCCAACGGACACCGCACCGAGTGAGGCAACTCATCATATAAGCTGCAAGTACGACATCCAACTTGCACAAGCTTATCCTTATTGATCCTGCTGTATGCCAAAGAAAACGGTGGCCAGAGCAAAGAACGAAAGTCGCAATCTATATAATATAACTCCGAGCACAATGCTGTGTTCAACACTTGTACAGATGTTGCCACTGGCGTAATAATATTACAGCGGTGCTGCACTCACTAACTGGCCTCTCCGAGGAGTGATAAAAAAGGAAGAGGCGACTAGTAAGATGTACTGGCACTCCCGGGCTACTACATGCACGAACATATATGATGGTTGTACCTTATGTTCATGCAAAGTGAACACATGCTGTAAAATGTTAATTACACCTAGGTACAAGTACAAGTGTACAACTAACATATATGTTCTTGCATGTAGCTAGTAGCCCGGGAGTGCCAGTTCATCTTAACCTGGGAGTGCAAGCTGCTACAGATCGAGAACGAGCAGTACCTCCGTACCCTTACATGTAGTCTTCGTTCACACGGGCCCATCTTGCTTACCCACAAAGGCTCCCGCGGTTTCCGATCACGCGTAAAAGGGGGATTCCGACAGCAAAATGACAAGACGCCGCAGACGAAGAAGACGAGGCGCCCCCGCCGACCTAACCGTTGTCTTACCGCGGCCGCCTTGCCACCCCGCCCTGCTGAAAGCACCACCTCCGCTGGTCCGCCGCCACCCACCCACCGCTAAGTCCATCCTCGACGGCCACATTCTTCGCTGCGGCATCGACGGCGCCGTCTCGGCTCGCTCGGTCTCGCATCGGGGAGGAAGAGGAGACCGCGCGAGCGCTCGCCCGAGCGGAGAGAAGCAATTTCGTGTTCACACAAGCTTCACAAAGACGTACAAGTGCCACATACTTAGCTCGATCTAGCCAAACCAGTAATAAGCACAATCCCAACATCTGGACTAATGCAAGTCACACGATTGAATGTGCTGTCTTTAAATCAACATATTCGTAGAGGGCTGCAATGTCAACAGAGACCATGTGAACGACAGATGCGCAGATATGGAACTCTGAAGACTAGTTGCATGTTCCAGCAGTTCCATCCATCCACATGGTGCGTATATCTTCAGACGAGTAGCTAGCTGAAAACTGGCAGTAGTATCATCAGAATGGTCGTGCTGCCCTTGTCTATACGTTGGGGCTTTATGCAACTTGAGCTTATACACCATGCATGCATTTACGCATAGCCGTTGTACATAAGTTATGTTGGGACTTGGCCGCTTTGACCCATGCGTCTATGAATATTTCGTTGGTCATGCTCATTTAATCGTTGGACCACCGTCCACTGTATGGTGGTGTTAGGTCCACCTTCTTCGAGTAATGGTTCTTTATGCTCTAATCTAACTAAGACATAAAATGGCTGAACGAATCTAACCTAGATCTCACCATGTAATCCATACCCCATGAAATTAATAACACACCATACTGAATACTGGATTGCCTGTTGATGGATGTGACTTGTTATTTTCCTTGTTTAGTGCAAAATTATTGACGACATCCTTAAATCACATTCGACCGAAACTTCCGTAAATTATAGTTTAATTAAAATTGCATAACAGTTACGCCTCTAAAATCACATTTTACTCCCTCCGTTCCTAAATATAAGATGTTTTAGTTTTCTCAGATTTGTATGCACCTACACATGTTTTAGGGTGTAATTGAGTCATTTTAGTCCGTATATAGTCCATATTGCGATATCTAAAACATCTTACAATTAGGAACGGAGGGCATAATTCTAGTTAGTGTAATGTTAGCGTAACCTTTAATCCCTAGTTTATACATGTACTACCTGATTTCTATTTTGGACAATCTATCACATAACTAAATTTCAATTTTGAATTTCTTTTGATAAGCTGGAAAAAAATCACATGACCCTCAAAAATAGCAAAAATGCTCGAAAATGAACAGGACATTTTTCCAAGCATGTACCCATAAAAGAACCACATGTCAAAACCTGATTTTTTTTAACTTTTTCATGTTTATGTTTTTTTAAAATAGGGTGCAAATTATCGGCAAAACTTTCCATATATTCGGGTACATGAAAAGGATATTTGGCGATTTCCTTGAACATCCTATTACGCACATTTAGTTGAATTTTAAATTACTTTTTCAATTACCAGAAATTCATTAGATCGGCAAAATTAGCTAAAAATTTAGGAAACTCAAAAAAAATGACGTTAGCCATTAAACAAGGTATACTAACTGCGAAAAATAGAGAGGTTTCATATTGCACCATATTTCTTGCACTTGCTTCACAAGGTGCTGTCTTTTGCAATTTATAAAATGGAAAAATAAGTTTTCTTAAAAAATAGTTGGAATCTTCTTTAACACTTTTGTTTAGTACGATACAAATTGTCATTGTGCAAAATATGGACCCATTATCAAGAAAAATGGGTCTACAAATGGCTATTACATTGGTCATTTAGAATGAAAACCATGAAAGTTCATACTCGGAAGGCCATTTTTTAAGATAGTTTTTTTTCCAAAAGTTGCTAATTTTAGTAAGGCAATTTGTTGGCAATTTGTAAACATAAAAAACTCTCTCCAAAGGAATGGATTTTTTTAACTTTTATGTATATTCTTTGATTTTTTTAATAAAAATGTTAGGGTGCAAATTGTGTGCACAAATTCTCATGGAATTATCTCGATTTTTTAACACCCTTGGGGTTATTCAATAGATTTCTACTTGGGTACATGACAATGATTTTTGTTGACATATCACACATCTCTAGTAAAAATTGTAGTTACTTTTGGTACATTGCACGACCATCAGAGTCATTGAAGAAAACATATGCATATCAACATATATGTTATATGAATTATGAACTGGTTCAACTAAACCTAAAACAAGGCATGCGTACTTTCAGCACACATGTAATACATCTACTAGTTGATTCAGCAAGAAGATAGTACAATTACTAGGTGCTATCAACTAAAAATTTAGCAAGAACATCAACACATAGACACCAGAAACATAGAAAACCTCAAATTTTTAAAACCATGGACCGAAGCCACATAAATCTTTTTCCACTACTATCAATTGAGGGATACACATTACGATTTCGCTATCTTGGATGACAACAAAAATATTTGAGGCACATTAGCTATATATGGGATAGAAGGTGTAAGTGCAGCTTGAAAAGAATGGTACTTGAGAGTTTGTGAAAAATTCAAAGAGAAGATGGAAACAATGTGGTCGATTTGAACTTCACAACTTCGGGAAATTACTCCCTTTACTTGATGGCAAGTTTCTTTCTTCATAACCCTAGCTAATAGGTGGTAAGCTCATGCATCTGTTTGGACAGCCTAAGACGCTTCATTTTGTCTATCTCCTCACTGCCTATATGATAAGAATATGCCAACATTATTTACAACATATAATTGATATAAAAATAAGGTTTTATTGATGAAACTAACGGCAAAGCTAGACTCAAAGGATGTGTGGGCTTTTGTAAGCCGAACAGAAAATATCAGTCAATATTTAGTGAGAGAGAAACTTGGCATGTTTACTATAGTTGATAATGTCGACAAAGCTACTACTGTTCTACTACTATACCCTAATAATTAACTTAATTGTTTGCAAGTCTTGCTTCTCACATCGGGCAGTCTCTCCAGATCTCGACCTATCCAGGAGAAGAGACAGCGTGCCGAGGTTTACGGGTCTCCTAAATTAAACCTCACTGCAAACAAAAACTCTGTCAAATTATCAGCAGTGTCCAATAGGGCACCGATTTGTCTGTCCACAATTCATTGATTGACTCGTAGATTCCTCCGATTTGACAGTATTAAGTCTTCCTTGAAAGCCTCTAAACATGTCCCCAACCTGATTGCGCCACACAAATGCAGCAAGAAGACAAGAAGGAAATGACTTGGCCTGTTCGCGCCACAAAACTCCAAGTCGCCCAGCTACTACAGCTGCTACGAGATACGGAGTATTTCTTCACAGCTGCTAAGAGGAGTCACTGCTGATTTTGTGGCGCAAACAGCCCGTACTCGTAGCTGAGCAAACTCCGTCCTTTCGATGGGATTGATTTTCCGTCGGGCGTAGTTTGGTCAGCTACTTTTATTAGGTTTGTTTGTTGAACTACGCCCGACGTCGGGTCTCGTCGCGCGCCCGTATTTTTGGCGGCGAGACATGACCGACGAGGACATACGGGCGCGCGAGAAATGCATCTGGTCCGCGGATGGGCAGAATGCACGCCGGCCATGCCATACGCCGACACGGCACGCGTCGGTGACCGGCCGGCGCCATGCCGCTGCCCATCGCCCGATCATCACGCATGGCATGGCTAGCTCATATATAGAGCGCCGCTAGCGATGAATTAAGCTACGGATCCGACCAAGCAGCGTGCCCTCCTCCGCGAAGCGTGGAGGATGCGTGCCATTGCCGACGAGCACCCGCGCCGGCGTGGCAGCGATCGCCTCCCGAAATTCCTCCCATGATTGGTGGGAGCGGGTGGTTATCTGCCGGCCGGCTCGATCGATCGCTAGCTGCATTTACGTACGCCGCGTGCAGTGCATCTGCAGCCTTAGACCAAGTCAATCAATTCTAGCGTCCATTTTTCGCGTATTACTCCATCGATTATTCCTCCAGCTAGGTCGCATACGCAACTGCCAATCTGAACGGAGAGGCGACGAAAAGATGATCAAAAATGGCTGCACGGAGGGCAGGGTTCGTTCTAGCCAGGTAGGCGCCGTATGGGTCCCAAAACGACGGCTGCTACCTCAGAAAAGGAAACCGACGGCTGCTCTCACTGGTTCTGTTCTAGCAGCAGCTGGTTCATCAGCTCCTTCGATTTCTTATGGTTCGTAGGTCGATAGTTCGGCACTTGTTTCCCCTCGGCTATTTATGATGGAGGCTGCATGTTATGGATCCTTCGTGTGGATGAGGACAAATTCGTATGCTGCTAGCGTATACATATGAAATGAAGTCTGTAATACGTGATACGGCATGGACCATACCCTGGACGGATGCTCCACAAGGTCGTTCGGCTTATGGGCGAGTACACGCATAAATGGAGCTGCACCACGGGTGTAATTTGAGCACTTTAGTGATACAGGCAGCTAGTTGACTTTGTTTCGAGGGAGGTAGCTAGTTGATTTGAACTATACTAAGAAAAAAGCATGGCCGTGAGTGCGTTTGCCACTCGTAGATCTAGTGTCAATATACTAAATCTTAGCAAAAAAAATATTTTTTGGCTTAGGATCTCTTTGCTTGAAAGTAATTTCGTACAGATGTACTAGAATTGTATTTCTTAGGATTTTTCTTATAGAGCCTGGCCGGTTTATAGAAATTTTAAACTATATGGATTTTTTATGTTCTACTTCGGTTCAACCTCATTGAAATTTTTCTTCTGTTCCTATGACAATCACGGCACACATTATTTTTCAGAAATTTCATGTGCTTTCATTGTAATGCAACTAAAGAACATGTATTACGAATTTATGTATTCTCAATTCTTGTAGGTTTCAACATGTCATGACATCGTTTTGCTATCATATTCCTATGTTTAATGTGACTACACTTTTTATGGGAAAAAACCAGCTAGTGAAGACACAATGCAAAAAAAAAAGGATCTCGACGACTCATGTGGATGAAGTGAAGAAAATATTGAATACACCGTGCTGGAGAAAAACGCTTCACACAATAGGCGTTCAAACCATAATCACAATACTATCGGCGAGTAAAAGGCACTAGTACAGAAAAGGCTATCAGTGGCGCACCCTTTTTTGATTCTGTGGCGCACCCCCATATTTCCTGGGTGCGCCACAGAATTCTCACCACTAAATTATTTTCTGTGGCGCACCTGGCTTGGTGCGCCACAGAATTCTCACATTTCTGTGGCGCACCTGGCGTGGTGCGCCACAGAATTCTCAAAAAATTCAAAAAATGCAAAAAAATATAAAAGTTTCTAAAAAAATCAGAAAAATCAAAATATGAAAAATCCTAATTATTGGAATTATTTTCAAAATTCATATTTCAAAATTTCTATACCTACTAGACACTTAAACCTAACTACATGTCAAAGGATTCTATTTATTGAAATTTTTATCATTTTCTTTTACTTCCTGCAAGACTAAAAAGACGATCCAGGGCAGGTGGGATTTGAAAAAAAAAACTGTGGCGCACCAAGCTTGGTGCGCCACAGAATGTCACCTTTCTGTGGGACATCAATTGATATGAATATATTTGTCATGAAATATATGATTATTTTATTAGAAAACATAATAAAAACTATGGTCAAAGTTTGACTTTGAAGACCATATGTGTCAATGTCCTAAGCAACATATGTTATTGCGAATTAGAAGGCCTAACCTACTCTATCCTATATAAATGGTGGTTTTAGGAGCTTTTGTATGTAAGTAAAAAATTCCAACTTAATCTGATTTTTGCCTTACTACTATTTCAAAAAAAAAAAAAACTATGCGCACTTATACACGGGTGGAGCTACAGCACAAATGACGGCTGTGACATGTTGTAGAAGATGGTGCCACACTTATTTTTTGGGGTGCCCTATATGATAAAAACTATTTTTGTGAGAAAAAATATACCCGGTATCCTGTGCTACCCACTTTTTTTTGTTGTCGAGGGAAATCCAGTGCTACCCCCTGGCTACATATGGATCCGTTGCACTTGTGGAAACTTGAGCATAAGGGGATTTGGGGTGTCCGAAGATATATGTGTGCATTTCTTTTGGAATGATATATACTTAATATGTCTACTGTGCAATGTCTAGTGCTCCTAATTGTAGAATTAAAGGGTTCCCATGCTAATCAAACACAACCAGGTCACACATTAATAGTGGTGTCACAATATCTCTAGCTGATAAAGCTCAATTTCGAGCACTTGGACTGGAGAGGCTATGGACCATAATTTGCTTTTAAGTATGGTCCCGTAATCATAGGATAGTCCCAAAATATACGGACACCCTCAAGGCCTCAATCAAAGATAACACAAATTAGCCGTAATCATAGGATTCGTACTCGGGTTTTTCTCTAGTTTTTTTTTGACATATTTTTTGCATTATTTCGACGTCGTATGCAAAAGTTATGGCCGTTACAAGTTTTTTTTCCTGTTTGTTGCAGAAAAGGTCAAAATTCATATTTCAAAATTTCTATACCTACTAGACACTCAAACCTAACTACATGTCAAAGGATTCTATTTATTGAAATTTTTGTCATTTTCTTTTACTTCCTGCAAGACTAAAAAACGATCCACGGGGGGGGGGGGGGGGGGGGGGGGATTTGAAAAAAAAACTGTGGCGCACCAAGCTTGGTGCGCCACAGAATGTCACCTTTCTGTGGGACATCAATTGATATGAATATATTTGTCATGAAATATATGATTATTTTATTTGAAAACATAATAAAAACTATGGTCAAAGTTTGACTTTGAAGACCATATGTGTCAATGTCCTAAGCAACATATGTTATTGCGAATTAGAAGGCCTAACCTACTCTATGCTATATAAATGGTGGTTTTAGGAGCTTTTGTATGTAAGTAAAAAATTCCAACTTAATCTGATTTTTGCCTTACTACTATTTCAAAAAAAATAAACTATGCGCACTTATACACGGGTGGAGCTACAGCACAAATGACGGCTGTGACATGTTGTAGAAGATGGTGCCACACTTATTTTTTGGGGTGCCCTATATGATGAAAACTATTTTTGTGAGAAAAAATATACCCGGTATCCTGTGCTACCCACTTTTTTTTGTTGTCGAGGGAATTCCAGTGCTACCCCCTGGCTACATATGGATCCGTTGCACTTGTGGAAACTTGAGCATAAGGGGATTTGGGGTGTCCGAAGATATATGTGTGCATTTCTTTTGGAATGATATATACTTAATATGTCTACTGTGCAATGTCTAGTGCTCCTAATTGTAGAATTAAAGGGTTCCCATGCTAATCAAACACAACCAGGTCACACATTAATAGTGGTGTCACAATATCTCTAGCTGATAAAGCTCAATTTCGAGCACTTGGACTGGAGAGGCTATGGACCATCATTTACTTTTAAGTATGGTCCCGTAATCATAGGATAGTCCCAAAATATACGGACACCCTCAAGGCCTCAATCAAAGATAACACAAATTAGCCGTAATCATAGGATTCGTACTCGGATTTTTCTCTAGTTTTTTTTTTTTGACATATTTTTTTGCATTATTTCGACGTCGTATGCAAAAGTTATGGCCGTTACAAGTTTTTTTTCCTGTTTGTTGCAGAAAAGGTCAAAATTCATATTTCAAAATTTCTATACCTACTAGACACTCAAACCTAACTACATGTCAAAGGATTCTATTTATTGAAATTTTTATCATTTTCTTTTACTTCCTGCAAGACTAAAAAGGCGATCCACGGGTGTGTGTGTGTGTGTGTGTGTGTGTGTGTGTGTGGGGAGGGGGTGAGATTTGAAAAAAAAACTGTGCGCCACAGAATGTCCCCTTTCTGTGGGACATCAATTGATATGAATATATTTGTCATGAAATATATGATTATTTTATTTGAAAACATAATAAAAACTATGGTCAAAGTTTGACTTTGAAGACCATATGTGTCAATGTCCTAAGCAACATATGTTATTGCGAATTAGAAGGCCTAACCTACTCTATGCTATATAAATGGTGATTTTAGGAGCTTTTGTATGTAAGTAAAAAATTCCAACTTAATCTGATTTTTGCCTTACTACTATTTCAAAAAAAATAAACTATGCGCACTTATACACGGGTGGAGCTACAGCACAAATGACGGCTGTGACATGTTGTAGAAGATGGTGCCACACTTATTTTTTGGGGTGCCCTATATGATGAAAACTATTTTTGTGAGAAAAAATATACCCGGTATCCTGTGCTACCCACTTTTTTTTGTTGTCGAGGGAAATCCAGTGCTACCCCCTGGCTACATATGGATCCGTTGCACTTGTGGAAACTTGAGCATAAGGGGATTTGGGGTGTCCGAAGATATATGTGTGCATTTCTTTTGGAATGATATATACTTAATATGTCTACTGTGCAATGTCTAGTGCTCCTAATTGTAGAATTAAAGGGTTCCCATGCTAATCAAACACAACCAGGTCACACATTAAAAGTGGTGTCACAATATCTCTAGCTGATAAAGCTCAATTTCGAGCACTTGGACTGGAGAGGCTATGGACCATCATTTACTTTTAAGTATGGTCCCGTAATCATAGGATAGTCCCAAAATATACGGACACCCTCAAGGCCTCAATCAAAGATAACACAAATTAGCCGTAATCATAGGATTCGTACTCGGATTTTTCTCTAGTTTTTTTTTTGACATATTTTTTGCATTATTTCGACGTCGTATGCAAAAGTTATGGCCGTTACAAGTTTTTTTTCCTGTTTGTTGCAGAAAAGGTCAAAATTCATATTTCAAAATTTCTATACCTACTAGACACTCAAACCTAACTACATGTCAAAGGATTCTATTTATTGAAATTTTTATCATTTTCTTTTACTTCCTGAAAGACTAAAAAGGCGATCCACAGGGGGTGGGATTTGAAAAAAAAAACTGTGGCGCACCAAGCTTGGTGCGCCACAGAATGTCACCTTTCTGTGGCGCTCCTGCCAGGTGCGCCACAGAATGTCACCTTTCTGTGGCGCTCCTGCCAGGTGCGCCACAGAATGTCACCTTTCTGTGGGACATCAATTGATATGAATATATTTGTCATGAAATATATGATTATTTTATTTGAAAACATAATAAAAACTATGGTCAAAGTTTGACTTTGAAGACCATATGTGTCAATGTCCTAAGCAACATATGTTATTGCGAATTAGAAGGCCTAACCTTCTCTATGCTATATAAATGGTGGTTTTAGGAGCTTTTGTATGTAAGTAAAAAATTCCAACTTAATCTGATTTTTGCCTTACTACTATTTCAAAAAAAATAAACGATGCGCACTTATACACGGGTGGAGCTACAGCACAAATGACGGCTGTGACATGTTGTAGAAGATGGTGCCACACTTATTTTTTGGGGTGCCCTATATGATGAAAACTATTTTTGTGAGAAATAATATACCCGGTATCCTGTGCTACCCACTTGTTTTTGTTGTCGAGGGAAATCCAGTGCTACCCCTTGGCTACATATGGATCCGTTGCACTTGTGGAAACCTGAGCATAAGGGGATTTGGGGTGTCCGAAGATATATGTGTGCATTTCTTTTGGAATGATATATACTTAATATGTCTAGTGTGCAATGTCTAGTGCTCCTAATTGTAGAATTAAAGGGTTCCCATGTTAATCAAACACAACCAGGTCACATATTAAAAGTGGTGTCACAATATCTCTAGCTGATAAAGCTCAATTTCGAGCACTTGGACTGGAGAGGCTATGGACCATCATTTACTTTTAAGTATGGTCCCGTAATCATAGGATAGTCCCAAAATATACGGACACCCTCAAGGCCTCAATCAAAGATAACACAAATTAGCCGTAATCATAGGATTCGTACTCGGATTTTTCTCTAGTTTTTTTTTTGACATATTTTTTGCATTATTTCGACATCGTATGCAAAAGTTATGGCCGTTACAAGTTTTTTTTCCTGTTTGTTGCAGAAAAGGTCAAAATTCATATTTCAAAATTTCTATACCTACTAGACACTCAAACCTAACTACATGTCAAAGGATTCTATTTATTGAAATTTTTATCATTTTCTTTATTTCCTGCAAGACTAAAAAGGCGATCCACGGGGGGTGGGATTTGGAAAAAAACTGTGGCGCACCAAGCTTGGTGCGCCACAGAATGTCACCTTTCTGTGGCGCACCTGCCAGGTGCGCCACAGAATGTCACCTTTCTGTGGGACATCAATTGATATGAATATATTTGTCATGAAATATATGATTATTTTATTTGAAAACATAATAAAAACTATGGTCAAAGTTTGACTTTGAAGACCATATGTGTCAATGTCCTAAGCAACATATGTTATTGCGAATTAGAAGGCCTAACCTACTCTATGCTATATAAATGGTGATTTTAGGAGCTTTTGTATGTAAGTAAAAAATTCCAACTTAATATGATTTTTGCCTTACTACTATTTCAAAAAAAATAAACGATGCGCACTTATACACGGGTGGAGCTACAGCACAAATGACGGCTGTGACATGTTGTAGAAGATGGTGCCACACTTATTTTTTGGGGTGCCCTATATGATGAAAACTATTTTTGTGAGAAAAAATATACCCGGTATCCTGTGCTACCCACTTTTTTTTGTTGTCGAGGGAAATCCAGTGCTATCTCCTGGCTACATATGGATCCGTTGCACTTGTGGAAACTTGAGCATAAGGGGATTTGGGGTGTCCGAAGATATATGTGTGCATTTCTTTTGGAATGATATATACTTAATATGTCTACTGTGCAATGTCTAGTGCTCCTAATTGTAGAATTAAAGGGTTCACATGCTAATCAAACACAACCAGGTCACACATTAAAAGTGGTGTCACAATATCTCTAGCTGATAAAGCTCAATTTCGAGCACTTGGACTGGAGAGGCTATGGACCATCATTTACTTTTAAGTATGGTCCCGTAATCATAGGATAGTCCCAAAATATACGGACACCCTCAAGGCCTCAATCAAAGATAACACAAATTAGCCGTAATCATAGGATTCGTACTCGGGATTTTCTCTAGTTTTTTTTGACATATTTTTTGCATTATTTCGACGTCGTATGCAAAAGTTAAGGCCGTTACAAGTTTTTTTTCCTGTTTGTTGCAGAAAAGGTCAAAATTCATATTTCAAAATTTCTATACCTACTAGACACTCAAACCTAACTACATGTCCACAGAATGTCACCTTTCTGTGGGACATCAATTGATATGAATATATTTGTCATGAAATATATGATTATTTTATTTGAAAACATAATAAAAACTATGGTCAAAGTTTGACTTTGAAGACCATATGTGTCAATGTCCTAAGCAACATATGTTATTGCGAATTAGAAGGCCTAACCTACTCTATGCTATATAAATGGTGGTTTTAGGAGCTTTTGTATGTAAGTAAAAAATTCCAACTTAATCTGATTTTTGCCTTACTACTATTTCAAAAAAAATAAACTATGCGCACTTATACACGGGTGGAGCTACAGCACAAATGACGGCTGTGACATGTTGTAGAAGATGGTGCCACACTTATTTTTTGGGGTGCCCTATATGATGAAAACTATTTTTGTGAGAAAAAATATACCCGGTATCCTGTGCTACCCACTTTTTTTTGTTGTCGAGGGAAATCCAGTGCTACCCCGTGGCTACATATGGATCTGTTGCACTTGTGGAAACTTGAGCATAAGGGGATTTGGGGTGTCCGAAGATATATGTGTGCATTTCTTTTGGAATGATATATACTTAATATGTCTACTGTGCAATGTCTAGTGCTCCTAATTGTAGAATTAAAGGGTTCCCATGCTAATCAAACACAACCAGGTCACACATTAAAAGTGGTGTCACAATATCTCTAGCAGATAAAGCTCAATTTCGAGCACTTGGACTGGAGAGGCTATGGACCATCATTTACTTTTAAGTATGGTCCCGTAATCATAGGATAGTCCCAAAATATACGGACACCCTCAAGGCCTCAATCAAAGATAACACAAATTAGCCGTAATCATAGGATTCGTACTCGGGTTTTTCTCTAGTTTTTTTTGACATATTTTTTGCATTATTTCGACGTCGTATGCAAAAGTTATGGCCGTTACAAGTTTTTTTTCCTGTTTGTGGCAGAAAAGGTCAAAATTCATATTTCAAAATTTCTATACCTACTAGACACTCAAACCTAACTACATGTCAAAGGATTCTATTTATTGAAATTTTTATCATTTTCTTTTACTTCCTGCAAGACTAAAAATGCGATCCACGGGGGGTGGGATTTGAAAAAAAAACTGTGGAGAATGTCACCTTTCTGTGGCGCACCTGCCAGGTGCGCCACAGATTTTTTTTTTCAAATTTTAACCCGCCCCCAGATAACTTTCTGTGACGCACCTGGCCATGTGCGCCACAGTGCGCCACTTCTGTGGCGCACCGGGCTTGGTGCGCCACAAAAAATAATTCTGTGGCGCACCAATTAAGGGTGCGCCACAGAATGCCAACCTATCTATATAGGGTTTCCCTACTAGCGAGGGGATCACAAAAGAATGAAATGGAAATATTAGTGACCAAAACACACTCGGCGCCATCATAACGGACTCAACTGTGAAGCCATTGAAGCGCCTTATTACGAGGTAGTCGTCGGTACACGAGGCTAAAGCATCACAGGCTCCCCATTGTCGGCCACGGCACATCCGAGCAAAGATAGAGCCATAAGACTACTATTTGTACAACACCGCGTTTATTTTCAAGATGTCTTCGACGAAGGATAAATAAATTTAACCAAAACACTTAAACTTCACGCTAACGGCGATCCGCGGTTCCTCCGACTTTAAAGAAGTAATAGATCCACCACCTATATATGGTACTATTTCATTCTGAACTGTAGATAATTTAGAGCGTGGACAGATTAGCAGCTGGCTCTGCCCCCGTTTTGTCCTTGCCCAAGCAAATGAAGAGAAAATTAAGACTAAAACAGTGTACGCAAGGACGGTTATCCCCTATCTAGTCGGTAGGGGGCCGGGGGAGAGTCTAGGGGGCCGGCGGTAGGGGTCGGGAGCGAGAGAGCCGAGAGGAGGCGAAACGCGTCGGAGGCATTGAAACCCTGGGTTTGCAGTACATGTGCTCTTGTACTCAAAAGGAAAGCAAGCAACGGCCATTATTATCACACCCATGCATGAGCTAGCCGGTGATCAGGCCGGCCGGCGGGGTCAGGGAGAGAGAGCTACTGTGTGCGGTCCTGCCGCCGGTTTTGGTGACCCCTACTGTATTATTAAGCGCGATCTGGAGCACCTACAAAATCTAATGCATGTGCCTTGGTGACTAGAGAATTGAACATGCATGCATTCGGTTGAGATACAGTTTGTAACTTGTCGCTGTGGTTTGCCTTGTTTTCTGGTGATCAATACTACATCGATCGTGTTCCTCACATGGTGATCTTTAATCCCTGACTTCTGATTGCACGGTGAGGTTTTTACGAAGTTTTCAGGTGCATCGCACCTTAGGCGCACTCTTGCGTGCCCCTCTTCGAAACAAGATTATCTAAATGGCCACGGAACCTTATGAATTCTTGTACATAGGACACCAAGCATGATGATCGTGTACTGTTCTTCTGGTAGTAGGCTTAGGGTGGATGTCCTAGTGCTCAAATAATTTCCAAGGCCCCTAACTGCCTCCGGGCAACCAAGCGCAAGACATTGAGCACAAGAAGCATGAGGGCCAAGCACGCTTCTTATTGGTCCACTTGGCAGATCGTGAGTGTTCACGTACGTAGCTGATCATATAAAAGTATCGCTGGACTCTTCTTCTTCTTCTTCTTCGAGTATGAGTTTTAGATGTTTGTGAGATGACAAATCAGTATTACTAAATGAAGTCACGTGAGAAATTCTTATATCTAAAACTATCCAACATCTCCATTCGTTAAGATTCATACATGGATTGGGAGGAGTCAAGATTAGATCTTATGGATAGTACCATTGACCAAACGATTTTTTTTTCTCGGTGAAGATGAACTCATGATAAATTGATTTTGGTTTGCCTTATCTACTACTCTGATGGGTTTATATGACCATTTATGCATCACACTTTCTAGAAGAATTTACATGAGCATTCTGAACATTTTTCTAAGGGGATGTGCAATTATGCATTAGCTGGCATGCAAAATAAACCTACTTTAAAAAAACATGTCATTGTTAGTTCAAACTAGCAGGGTGACCCTCACAAGTGAGAGGGAATCGTTGTGTCGAAAACTAACTAAAACATAAATCGATGATTTAACATGTATTTACAATATATGTTAGGAAATTGTAAAAATCTAAAATAAGAATAATAACTATACTAAAACAAAATATCACATATGAGGAGGAACATCCTTTTAGATTTGTGGGCGAAAAATTATTGTGACATTTCCTAAAATACATTATTATGACGAGATGTGTAGTTTGTATATTGAATTAAATTTCAGTCCATGTTGTCATGTTTAACTATTAAGAGATGATAGTGTTTAGCTTATCACTCATTAGCAACCAATTTTTTTATGTTCCCGAAAAAATAGCACTGCGAGATGATGTTTAGGTGATTTTTCCAATAGTACCGCAAGACATGTTTAGCGTGTAAATAAGAACATTCTCCTTTAAATCACGCGGAATAAGAACATTAGGCACAATAATAATCCATGTAAATAGCATGAAATTAATTTTCCTTCCTTTAGATCTTTCTTTCTATCTTTTACTTTTATGTTTTAAAATGTGTGACATTCTCCTTCTCCATCGAAAAGTACTTGAAATAAATCGATAACTTTAGATATAGTCATATTGTATGTTAGGAAACGATACAAATATAAAATAAAAATAGTTACTATGCTAAAGTAAAATATCACCTTTGTGGAGGAACACTCGTTTTATTTTGTGGGCGAACAGTGATTATTGTGCGATTTCCTGAAATACAATGTTAATAGCCAGTTGTGTCATTTGCACAATGAATCAAAGTTTAGTACATGATGTGATGTTTAATTTTCATGAGGTTAATGCTTATATTATCACTCATTAGTAACCAAATTATTTTCTATGTTACCGAAAAATTAGTACAGTCCACCTGACCAGCGTGAGACCTTGTTTAGGTGATTTTTCTAATGGAACCACAATAATTTTTTCTTAATCATGTGGAATAAAATATTCTCCTTATTAATAAGCCATGAGAGTAACAATAAGTTTCTTCTAATTTCTTCGGTTCTTTCTTTCTCTCTTATACGTCCTATGTTTGTTTTTCAATATGTGACATTCTTCTTCAATAAAAATAAGTGACTTTTTAGGCATGGGTAGTCTTCAAAATGTGACACAACGATTAATCGAAGTAAGAGAAGTTTGACTACAATTTTATTTGCAACATTATCTATTTTGAAACAGAGGTAGTACTTTTTTATATTTCATTTAGTTTTCTCTAGTTACGTTAGTTTACACTCTTGATCACATGTATTTTTCTTGTCATGTAACATGACTAGGCCGACATGTCTGCATTTGTATAATTCATGATAATTGACACATAAATGTGCTCGATTGCATAATCAGGAAGACATATGAAGGCATGCCACAACCTTTTCTCGTAAGGTTATACTGAAAGAAAGTTGTCATGTCAATTGATTGTGGTTCGTAGAAAACAATTCTATTATATAATCATAGTATTCAAACAATCTCATAGGTAATATCCGAGAATTGTTTCGCAAAAAAAAATCCGAGAATTAAAGTTCTAAAATGCTTTATTCCTTTCTTGAATAAAAAATTACTCGTGTCTTTGTTGTGGAAACCAAGCAAAAAAATATCAATGAATTATCCCGACAACAACGTTGATATTTGCTGTTTATATTTCCGTAGTGCTATCATAGTTTCATTGGGCAAACACATGCTAACTGTTGACCATCGAGCATCCACGTCCATCTACGTGTTGAGCATGACCTCTCTCTTCCGTTTTATACCAGTTGTGCTAATTGGTTATGGATAATCATTCTATGAATCTCCAATTACAGTCTTACGAACCCGTTTGCACCTTAGTCAACTGAGATTTTCCTATGTGTAAGTCTATGTTGTGAACCGTCTGATTTAATATTGATTGCTCTCACCCTTATGTGCACCGAGACATCAGATCGAATGATCATGTCGAGGAGTAACCAACTTAGGGCAACAAAAACACACTTGGCTCTGTCTTCACAGGACAACAGCTGATCTATATCGATACCTATCCCAGAAAATTAAACTCAAGAGCCGAGTATGAACAGGCAAGTGGAGTAGCAGTTAGCCGGCCTATACGCCCACATGATGAGCACATGCAAACATATACTCCCTCCGTCCCAAAATAAGTGTCTGAAGTTTGCCCAAAAGTAAATGTATCTAGACATGTTTCATGTATAGATACATCCATTTTTTGACAAACTTGAGACACTTATTTTTGGACGGATGGAGTAGATATCTGCCAAACACAGAAACACTGCAACATGACGAACACTGTTCAACTTGAAATCAGTCGGTCCGTGGTCTGCCTCGTGCGTGCGCGCGCGCGTCAACAAATTGACGATCAACCGCAGCGCGCTACGCATTGTATATACTCCCTCCGTTTTTTTATACTCCCTCCGTCCAAAAATAAGTGTCCCAAATTTGCACAAAAATGGATGTATCTATACATGAAACATGTCTAGATACATCTACTTTTGACCAAACTTGAGACACTTATTTTGGGACGGAGGGAGTATAAGATGTTTTAGCTATCCAACATGTTGTCTACATGCACACTAATATGAGTGCACATATACACTAAAATATGTCTATATACATCTAGATATATGTGAATGTGGACAAATACTAAAACATCTTATATTTAGGAACGGAGGGAGTATCTTGCTAGGGCGGGCACTGGGCCATTAACTGCTCGTCCATCAATCTGACCTAGGAGTAATTGTTTTTTGTTAGAGCTAGCTCTCCGATCTTCTTCTGATAATGCAGTCTGATCCATGCTTGGCATGGTCGACCCATCGCAGGCATATGGGTTGGCGCCTCTTTTCCTCCATCTTGCGCGCGGTTCCACTCCTACTGTGGTTCATGCACTTGAACGTGGTCATGGGGGCACGCCCATTAACCCGCTACCTCATCAACCAGCCTGCCCGCCATTAATCTCCTCCTCTCCATCCCCCGCCTTCTCCTCCTCCTCCATCGATCGATCTCCCGGTATAAATCCCCGAGCGCCACGCCGCAAACTCCCACACACCAAAGCTTGCTCATCCTCACCACGCAGAGCCGTGACAGTCTCCGCCAACCTTGTAACTTCCATAGCGTGCTACCAGTGTGCTTGGAGAACCGTGGTGGCTAGGAGTTTCCTTCACGAGGTACGTACGTGCGTCCTTGGGGAGGAGATCGATCGACCACCGGCGATGGACAGGGAGCTGTTCAAGACGGTGAAGCAGGCGACGCGGAACCACGCCAGGCTCCTGTATCACCGACTGGTGTGCCGCCTGCCGCACCTCCTCGCCGTCACGCTGCTCCTCGTCGTGTGCCCGCCGCTGGTGTCCACGCTCTCCTTCGACGCGCTCTGGGGCGAGGTGCGCGCCAACGCGCCCCTGCTGGTAGCAGCGTGCGCGGGCTGCGCCGCCGCGGCGTACGCCTACGCCATGTCCCGGCCCCGGCCCGTGTACCTGGTGGACCTCGCGGGGTACAAGCCGGGCCCGGCGCACGAGGCGACGCGCGCGCAAGCCATCCGCCAGTTCGGGCTCGCCGGCGGGTTCGACGACGAGAGCATGTCGTTCCAGAAGCGGATGATGGAGCGGTCGGGGCTCGGGGAGGCCACGCACTTCCCGGCGTCGCTGATGAGCATCCCCGTCGACATGTGCCTCCGCACGGCCAGGGAGGAGTCCGAGGCCGTCGTCTTCGGCGTCGTCGACGAGCTGCTGGCCAAGACCGGTGTGCGCGCCGAGGACATCGGGATCGTCATCGTCAACTCCAGCCTCTACAGCCCCACCCCGTCCTTCGTGTCGCTGGTCGTCAACCGGTACCGCCTCCGCGACGACGTCGTCAGCCACAACCTCAGCGGCATGGGCTGCAGCGCCGGCATCATCGCCATCGACCTCGTCAAGCACCTCCTTCAGGTATACTACATACGGAGCTCGTCACTCTTCATCCATGCAAATTTATTTGCACCAGTATCACCCATGCAAGCACGGAAGACATGCATGGGCATGTTGACCTCGCGACCCATGCATGAACAGCATGGCCTAGCAAGTTTTTTTTTGTGGGGATCGACAAGGGAGTACTAGCACTTGATATCGCATCACGCATGTCATTATCATCGACATGCTGTGACGCACGACACGACATAGCTAAAGGCAATTTTGACCAATCTGACCTCTGTATGAAACTTAAGCCTTAAATGAACTTTTTTTAAAAGAAAATCCACATCTAACCCATTTGTCTACCGCCAAACATTTGAGCGGTATGATTGCACATGGTACCGCCAGATCACCTGGCGGTAGCCTTGTACATGGTACCGTCCCGGCGGTAGAGTTAGTCGTGATACCGTAAAAATGACACCGGCGGTATCACACCTAACCGTACCGCCAATATGTTGAGCGGTACTAAAAAGGGTTAGATCCGATTAAAAATTTGAAGACAGTTCATTTCGTGTTAAAGTTTTGCATAAGGGTTAGATTTGGTCAATTTGCCATAGCTAAACAAAGAACAAATCATGACGTCCCTGAATTTTCAAGTAGGTATAGGAATAGGATTGCATGTACACATAGGCTCTCCGACATCAAGTGTCCTTCCTTCATGGTCAACGTTTTAGCCCCGTTTGGACATTCGAGCACTACTTTTGCCTTCATTTTTATGGGAAACTAATCACTCTATCTGATCCGTAATATAGAAGTAATTACTACTTTTAACATTTGTACCAGTTAAACATGTTTAAATTTGATCAACGGTATATAAGAAGTTACTAACATGGCCAACATTAATTTTGTTTGTGGGACATTAATTGATATGATTGTATTTGTCATGAAATATATGATTATTTTTATTTAAAACATATGGTCAAAATTTGAATCTGAAGACCATGTCCCAATGTCCTAAACAACATATATTGCATATTAGAAGGTCTAACCTACACTATGCTAGATAAAGGGTGGTTTTCTGAGCTTTTGCATGTAAGTATAAATTCCAACTTATTTCTGATTTTTCTACTATGCCCTAATGCTATGTCAAAAGAGAAATTATGCCCACTTATACATGGTTGGGGCTAGAGTAGAAATGACTAGGGCGACACGTTGTAGAAGATGGCGGCACACTTAATTTTAAGGGTGCCCATGTGGTGAAACTTCTCCCTTCGTTCCATAGTCGTTGCGGATTTAGTACAAATTTGTACTAAAACTTTTTTTTAACTGAAATTTGTACTAAAACTAGTATGCAACGGAGGGTGTAGCTGTTTTGCAAAGGAAAAAATGTACCATGTATCTAGTGCTACTACAGTACTACCCTTCGGTACATACGGATCCATCATAAGGGTATTTGGGGTGTCCGAAGATACATGTGTGCATTTCTTTTGGAAGGGTATATATTTATGCATTAATGACCTCATATATTTGTTGTGCAATGTCTAGTGCTCCTAATAGTATGTATAATTAAAGGGTTCCCATGCTAATCAAACACAACCAGGTCACACATTAAAAGTGGTGCCATGACATCTCTAGCTGTTTAAGCTCAATTTCGAACAGTTCGACTCGAGAGGCTATGGAACATCATTTACCTTTAAGTATGGTCCTGTAATCATAGGATGGTCCAAAAAAAAAAAACGGACACCCTGATCAAAGACAATCCAAATTAGCATCTAGTAGATTGATGTAGATTAATGGCATTCACATTGGCTCTGGGGGATATACTAAAACCACACATCGAATTTCTTACTGGGATGCTAATTTTTTACCTTGATCTACTAGCAATTTTAAACCATTTGAAGCCCTAATGTATCATTACAACAATACAACTATGAATTAACAACACAACTATAATTGTTGCCTGCGACTTGTCTGCAACGAAGGCCGGTCGCATAGGCAGGGGTGCACCTAGGCCCCCCGTGACCGTTTGGAGATGGATCCAGTAATAACTAACAACTGCATGTCAGTTCCTGCAGAACCACTGTTTAGTACTACTCCATGTGCATAGCTGAACGGCTGCAAGCCATGGTGGTTGGGTCACATCGTCTCTTCCAGTTCACACGATCTTCGTCCACGCTCTGCTCTGCAGGGCAATCAAAACACTGCGCTTACTGAACCGGTAGCGTTATTTAGTGAGCACGAACACGGTAACAAATTCAGCACCGATCGATGCGAGGACGGACACCCGGAAAGAACGCGATTTGCAGGACCAAAGAATCCGTATCCGCACGTTAACTCGGAATGAAAGCCGGTGGTCCGTGAATGAGATCAGTGAATGAATCCGACGCCATGAAATCGATCTGTATGAACAGCGATGCACATGCACGTATGTTTTCTTTCCATGTCGCGGTAGCAGCAGTATCATCTCTGTTGATTGGCTTGTCTCTAGAGGAACTAACGTGGATTGGCATGCTGCAGGTGCACCCGGACATGTACGCGCTGGTGGTGAGCACGGAGAACATCACCCTCAACGCCTACCTGGGCAACAACCGCCCCATGCTCGTCACCAACACGCTCTTCCGGGTCGGCGGCGCCGCCGTGCTCCTCTCCAACCGCGCCGCCGACCGCGCCCGCGCCAAGTACCAGCTCATCCACACCGTGCGCACCCACCGCGGCGCCAGCGACCGCAGCTACGGCTGCGTCACGCAAGAGGAGGACGACGCGGGCACCCACGTCGGCGTCTCCCTCTCCAAGGAGCTCATGTCCGTCGCCGGCGAGGCGCTCAAGACCAACATCACCACCCTCGGACCCCTCGTGCTCCCGCTCTCCGAGCAGCTCCGCTTCCTCGCCACCGTCGTGCTCAAGCGCGTCTTCCGCGCCGACGTCAAGCCCCACATCCCCGACTTCACCCTCGCGCTCGAGCACTTCTGCATCCACGCGGGAGGGCGCGGCGTGCTCGACGAGCTGGAGCGGAGCCTCAAGCTCAGCGCGTGGCACATGGAGCCGTCCAGGATGACGCTCTACAGGTTCGGCAACACCTCCAGCAGCTCCCTCTGGTACGAGCTCTCCTACTGCGAGGCCAAGGGCAGGATCAAGAAGGGGGACAGGGTGTGGCAGATCGCCTTCGGCTCAGGGTTCAAGTGCAACAGCGCCGTCTGGAAGGCGCTCAGGGTGGTCGACGCCGCGGAGAGCGCCGGCGCCTGGGCGCAGGACGTTGACGTGCTCCCCGTGCACGTGCCCAAGGTGGTGCCCATCGACGACGACGAGGCGTCCTACAAACCTTCTTCAGACGCAAACTAGTAGTCTCTGCAGGATCCTCGATGAATCCAACCATGCTACTTCTGCGTGCGTGCACCTGCAATATACATATAGGGCATTTCTTCTTGTACGACTACCATGTAAATCGATACCATGATCCAATCAATGAAATGGAGAATTGATATTGTTTTTCACTTTTCGAGATTGAACCAGTACTCGCGCCTTGTTGTCCTGAGGATCACTGGCGAGTACAAATTATTCCCAGCCTGAGGACAAGGCGAACGCCCTTAGCACCTGTGACCTGTCCCGCTGTCCGACTCCTGCGTGTGGAAGGAGGCCAGGAGCACGTCGACTCATGGCATGAATAATGGACATTTTGTTTTTGCCACACTAGTGTTTGCCCATTTTATTTTTGTAAGTACAAATTTTGACATTTTGCTTTTGCCCATTTTTTCCCGTTGAGGAGCAAAAAAAAAAACGTGGGGCAAAAGCATTTGTTTTATTTTGCTCCAGAGATAGAAAATAATTTATTGTCAGGAACTGGTAGGGCAAAAACGAAAATGTCAAATTTTCGAGTCAGAAAAGCAAAATGTACAAAAAATAGTGTGAGAAAAACTAAAATTTCGCATGAATAAAGTGCGTACAGCTAGCCCAGCAACAAACTTCAAGGCCTATATGGCCTGGTGGCAACCCAAAGAAACGTATTGGCCCATGTAGAGAAGGCAGGACGTCGGAGGATGCTGGAGCCTGGAAGGCTGCTCGTTTCGATGTTTCCTTAGTTCTGCGTGTAAATTGAAAAAAAAAGTGCTGCCCTAAAAAAATAGAAAAAAGTGAGATGTGCTAGTTAATTGCCACAGAATAACATAGTAGATAATTACAAAGATATTGTCCATCAGTTTTTTTTTTCAATTGCTCATGAGCTCGTGTGATCTTAACCTATATCCCTCCCCAATGCCGATTATATTTTTGTTATTTCACATCATAGATGTCATATTTAATCTTTACGCCGTGAGAAGACAATATTCATTTTATTCGGAAAACATAAAGAGGAAATTTCGTGCTCTTGAGCTCCAGTGATCCTGCTATTTTAAACAATTGAAACAATATTTACGAGTTTCAAACAAACAAACAAAATCCTGGAAGTATCCTATAGTATTGTATTCAACAAACGTGCCAAAAATTACCTTCAATTATTTTTTATTCTGGGCTACACAAAAATGACAAAAGTGTGGATCTTAAAATATATATTTACAAATCTCCAAATTTATCGAATTTTGTCTTTTTACACATTTGTGGGATATACCTTTGGCTACATCTTGGATTTTTTCATATAATTTTTGAACTTGTAAATGTTGTTACTGGAGCTCGGGAATCAAAAAATACATTCCAAAAAACACACCATATAAAGGAATTTACGTGTTTATAAAAAAGGATGTGACTATGTAGAACTTCATTTTTTTTGTGGGGACTATGTAGAACGTTATATATTTAATAAGCATTAGATATCGAATGCCGCATGACACACTAGATTATTTCCCAACGTGCGTGGTGAGTCGTGACTCCATTTTACTGCATGGATGCATGTGAACATAAAATTGCTCATGTCACAAAGAATCTCTCTAATCTTGAAAATTAAAATGTTTTATCTTTCTTACAGCACATCCGTTTTAAATTCTCTTTCACCCGGCCACCACGAGATTTTTTTGAAAAATAAGTAATTATCTATAAATCTTAGAAAAATTGCTCACCCCTCTATCGGTGCAGTATGATGTGAACATAGTTCTCATACACAGTAACACAAACGATAATGTGTTCCAAAGCGGTGGGACGCGACCTCCATTTTGGTCCCAAAGATCATCAAATCATGACATGTAAATCCTCATGAGATGGCTAAGTTTGTGCCATGAATCATTCCTCATATCATACTATGTCATACTTCCTCCGTCCACAAAAGATGTCTCAGTAAATTTGCATGTATCTATACATGATTTAGTGTCTAGATACATGTAAATTTAGACAAAGTTAAGACATCCTTTTATGGACAGAGGGAGTATTAGGTAAAGATTTGATAATAAGCATATTGGGTTGTGTGCATGGAAAACAAAAATTTCGCCACTACTACGCAACAGCCAAGATCTACTACGAAGATACACACTAGTAGAAAAAGAGCCTTTAGTACCGGTTGGGAACGGGCTTTAGTCCCGGTTATCCAACCGGAACTACAAAATCGGGAATAAAGGCCCCGTCCTTTAGTCCCGGTTGGCCACAAACCGGGACTAAAGGCCCTCCACTGGGCTGGAGAACCTTTAGTCCTGGTTGGTGTTACCAACCGGGACTAAAAGACTG
The DNA here is from genome assembly GCA_947311845.1 of Poa pratensis. NCBI lineage: Eukaryota > Viridiplantae > Streptophyta > Magnoliopsida > Poales > Poaceae > Poa > Poa pratensis. The sequence continues at coordinate 38,290,225 of CAMZMU010000076.1, read as the reverse complement.
CTCCACAAATCGGGAGTTTTTTTAATTCTATTCTTAATTCTATTCCGAAATTTCCCACTTAGCCACACACTTAATCTCTAATTATACACTTAATCTCAGATCAAAGTACTTATCATGGTCAAACTTTCCATTCGGTCACCTATCCTCAAATTGCTCCAGCCCAAGCACGCTTAACTTTTGAGTTCCTTCCAAATTAGCTTTCAAATGAGAAGTTAGAACTTATGGATATTAGTATCCTATCAATCATATTAACCCCTGGGTCATGATGTTACACTTTTTTATTGTTTAAATTTTCAAAATTTATTTGAATAAATAACAATGATTATGTAATAATATTTTTTGAATAAATAACAATGATTATGAAATAATAATTTTGAATAAAAAACAATGATTATGTAATAATATTTAATATGGAATAATTGATATCTTTAAATCCGTAAATCGAAATTTGACAAATAACATGTCTAAATCGATTAGAAAATGAGAGGAATTCAAATATGCCATCCATATCATCTTTTGCATCACAGAAACATCGATAAACTTGCTATGAAAAAAAAACTCTAGCATGGAGCCAAATGATCAAGTTATGGCAATTCACACGCCATAGTTTGCGATAAAGTTCTCATATTCGACAAATAGGTGTATCTTGGTATAGGAAGCAATGGTTCCGAAGGGATTTTTAAATTATTTTTATAAATATCATTTTCCTTTTTCTAAGTGGAAAAAATGACTTTTTTGTGAACAAGTACAAAAAATATGGTGCAAAATGGCACCCATCTAATTCTCACAAAGAGTCGTCCACATTTGATGGATAATCCCCAAGTATTAGAAATTTTCTTGATTTCTATCTAATTTCGCCTAGTTAAAAGAGTTTATGCTGATTTTTCGAAAGTAATCCAAATTTGAACTACAAGTGTTTGACAGTTTGGTCTGATTTTTTTTAAATCATTTTAAGGTACACAACTAGTGGTATATCACATAAAGATCCATAGTTTTAGAGAATTTGACCTCTTTCGATGAATAGTCATTATGGCCATTTCGACCTCTTTTGAAAAAAAATCAAATAAAGTGAAAAAAAAACCTCAAAAAAAGATATCCTCTGGCATGGAGTCCTTTTATGTATAATAGTTGCTATGAAAAATGATAAACTTGATTTTTGACACATTGTTCAAAAACAATTTTCACAAAAAGGTCTATCATGTATAAACATCTATAAGTTTCAAGCCAAATGACCAAGTTATGACCATTCCCACGGCATAGTTTGTGATAAAGTTCTCATATTCGACAAATAGTGTATCTTGGTATAGGAAACAATGGTTCTGAAGGGATTTTTCAAATTATTTTTATAAATATCATTTTCCTTTTTCTAAGTGGCAAAATGACTTTTTTTGTGAACCAAGTACAACAAATATGGTGCAAAATGGCACCCATCTAATTCTCACAAAGAGTAGTCCACATTTGATGGATAATCCCCAAGTATTAGTATTTTTCTTGTTTTCTATCTAATTTCTCCTAGTTAAAAGAGTTTATGCTGATTTTCCAAAAGTAATCCAAATTTGAACTACAAGTGTTTGATAGTTTGGTCTGAATTTTTTTTTAAATCATTTTAAGGTACACAACTAGTGGTTATATCACAGAAACATCGATAGTTTTAGAGAATTTGTCTCTTTTGATGAATAGTCATGGTGGCCATTTTGACCTTTTTGAAAAAAAACAAATAAAGTGAAAAAAACCCTCAAAAACGATATCCTCTGGCATGGAGTCCTTTTATGTGTACTAGTTGCGGTGAAAAATGATAAACTTGATTTTTGACAAAATTTTCAAAAACAATCTTCACAAAAAGGTCTATCATGTATAAACATCTATAAGTTTCAAACCAAATGACCAAGTTATGACCATTCCCACGGCATAGTTTGTGATAAAGTTATCATATTCGACAAATAGGTGTATCTTGGTATCGAAACAATGGTTCTGAAGGGATTTTTCAAATTATTTTTATAAATATCATTTTCCTTTTTCTAAGTGGCAAAAATGAATTTATGCGAATTTTTTGAAAGTAATTTCACCTAGTTAAATGAATTTTTGTGATGCAAAAGATGATATAGTTGTCATATTTGGATTCCTCTCATTTTTCTAATTGATTTAGACATTTTATTTATTAAATTTCGATTTATGGATTTAAATATATGAATTATTCCATATTAAATGCAACGGCCGCAACCCCTTTAGTCCCGGTTGGTGTCCAACCGGGACTAAAGGTCTATCTTTAGTCCGGGTTGGAGACACCGACCGGAACTAAACGGGCTCGCACCGGCCCCAGCCTGCCGCATCCCCTTTAGTCCCAGTTGGTATCTCCAACCCAGACTGAAGGTCCCGTTTGACCCGGGACTAAAGCTGGCCGTGCCCGTGCGGCGTCCTAGCCGTTGGAACCGGGACTAATGCTCACATTAGTCCCGGGCCCAAACACGGCTACGACTAAAGCTCCGGACGGAAGGCCCATTTTCTACTAGTGACAAGTAACAAGACATGCATATTTGATCTAACTGTAAATCGATACCGACACCGTTGAAGCGGAAGAGATATCGATGATGACGTTGATGAAGCTTGTGGAAGAACTCTCTCGTCTAAGCCTAGCCGAGAGAATATCATAGACTCCTCACGTCCCGCCTTGATCCACTAGAGTGAGCTAGGGTCAACCGTTTCTCAACGGATCACCGGCCCCTCTGAGTTTCACACGCATACATCGGAACTAGTTCAGCAGGGCTTCGCCGTCCATGCTTGAAGCCCTCACCGCTGGTGTATATGAAGGTGGAGATCTCAACACATGAGAAGGATGGAGAGAGAGATTAGATATTAGATCTAGATCTAATCGGAGAGGATCCCCTAATATTTAGAGGTTCCCTCTAATCCAACTAGAAGAGATCTAACTTGTGTCTCCCCAAAGGAGGGGGTGGGGTGTTTATATAGGAGGCCAAGGGGTAGGGAGGCTTGGGGAAGGGGCAAGCCCTCTCCCTCCACCGCCGGCCCTAGGGGAGTTGGAGTTGGACTCCAACTCCTCTCCCTAAACCGCCTCTCCCTCATGGGCTTTTGGCCCACTAGGGTTTGGGAAGAGGGGAAACTTCCCCCCTCCACTCGCCTTTGCCCACCCGCCCCCATGGGCCCACTTTGCAGCCCCTCTTGGTGGCTCCAATTTATTTAATATTTTCCTTTTTATTTATTAATTAAATAAATTAATATTTAATTAATTATTTGTCTAATTGAATATTATTTTTTACAGAAAATTCCCGGAATTAATTACTTATCATATAAAACACTTTTACATGATTCGGGACACCAAGTGTCCCCAGACAAAATACTCCGGATAAATATTTTCCTCTTATATAAACCCTCGGAATAAATCCGACTAGTAATAGAAACTATTTCTATTACTCCGAGACACCTAGTGTCTGCATAATCCAATCTCTGTGATAAAGATATTATCTACCACGCAGAAACCATTCCGGTGATACTCTCTTGGTATCCAGACCAACCATATACACAACAAACTAGAACTGACTTAACCGTGTTACCTACAGGTTCGATAACGTGTAGCTATAATTAGATGTTTCCATCTAATCCCCGGCCAGGGTCAGGTTCATGGGCAACCTGAATAACTGCTACTGTTATGCGAATAACACTCTGTTGAACCTGTTGATTATTAATTTGTCATTCCCATTACTCACGATACTGAACTTACCCGACGATAAGTATTCCTGATATTTCCATGAATCAATCCCTGATTCACTATATCTTTGTCTATCTCGTTCCCGTAATCCGATATCCCACATGATGCAACTTCATCATGCATTGTCTGCAGAACATATTGGATATCATACATACCGAGTGGCCCCTGGAAGACAGAGGAGTAATTTCCCATCTTGGAACATTAGGATATATGCACACCTTTGTATTCACCCAGTAACTGCCGTTATGATCACCCATGATGGCCGTGATGGTTGACAGCACCAAAGTAATTCTTCCAGTATACGTAACCCTAATAACCTCATGGTCTAAGGACATGTCATATAATAACCATCTGCGATATTGCACTAAGGACAAAAAGACACTTTGGAATCTTCTTAGCATATCAACGATTTGGGTCTACCCGGCCATATTGTTTCCACCAACAATATGACACTCATGATGCTGCCATAAACAATGTCCCAGACCAGGAAAACGTGGTCTCAAGCAATCAACGAATTAGTCTAAAAGGCAAGACTAGGGTATACTTTATTCTGTTCATGTCTCTACACGTGCGAGTGAGTTTCCTCTAAATCACATATTCAGGAGTCACTGCAGTTATAGCATATAATCATGAATCATAATTATGAATCAGATGTTAAACTTTATTGCCTTTTGGCATACATCCAACAGTCTCCCACTTGCACAATAGGCAATTTACTATTGCACAAGACTCAACATCTGGGTGAAACAGATGGTTCATCATGCTTCCTTTCCTGTGGTAGACATTTGTCATCAGACCCTTCTGGGGCTGTGGACTTTATATATTATGCAGAAAACTCTTTTCTATCATAATCTCCTTGATCATACGATCACATGCAGTCCGGGTTATTCAAGGTGAAACCTAGGTGCTCTAACTAAGAACACAGTTCTGCTGCTTTCACAACATTAATGTCTCTTTTGTAAAGAACCACACCTAGTTCATCAATGAACCGACAACCCTTTGGAAGCATTTAAGCTCCCACTGTTACTGCGACTTGTTGTAGTGTACGTAACATTAATCTATGCTCAAAATTAATTAAGCATCCTAACCCTTGCTATTTCACAAAATCATAAGATCATGTTTTATCCTTGGTTTCTCTTTCATACTTATCTCATAAGTTTTTGTCCAATGTAACTCTTACATTCAAGTTATTCTCTTTTGAAGATACTTCTTCAAAACACCATTTAGAGAACACTCTATATAATTGGAGTCAATTGAACTTTTGTTACAAAGTCAACTTGTCAACAATTACCTTTATCACTTGATATTCAAAACCAAGAATGCATTATTCAGGAAATTCCCATGATGATAAAATGAAAGAATCATTGATCATGCTCACCACCGATATACTATCGTGGTTCTTGCATATAAATTTCCTTCTTCTTTATGAAACCTAGTTCTCTCATGTTCAAATTTTCATTCAAAACACTTTGTGTGCATTCTTGCAGCAAGATATTAAATCATTATCAGGATACATTGTCATGATACTAATTCCTCGCTCCATACGTTTCATTGAACAACTTTCAATGATACACATATTCTATCAAATGAAGTATTTAATGGTTTCCAAAATTAATTGAATACCATAAACTAGCTCCCACTAACTTTTAAGAACTTTGCAATTTCCTATGAAGTTAAAATTGCTTGTTTTACTTCACATAATTACAAAACTAATCCAACCTTCATATCATCATTCTCTGCCACCACAGACATACTTTTAATGACTAGTTATGTATTCATTTAACAAAACCCTCGAGCTGTACATTGTACACTTCCTCGATAAATTTTCCTTCAAAGGAATTTGTTTTGTTAACATCTTATACAAACATACTCATTAAATAACTAGTACTGTATTCATTTAACAAAGCCCTCGAGTTGTACATCGTACACATACTCGATTACTTTCCTTAGAGGAATATACTTTGTTAACATCTCATACAAATCTACTAGTCCCATTTAGATCAACAAAGCTTTGCTACAGATCATATGATCCTGAGTAGTCAACTCTTGAATTTGTCATAAAACCATTTATGACAAAACAAGCTTTATGATCAAATATTCCAACAGGAATTCCTTCAAGTCTCTCAACTCGAACTTGATGATATTACTGTATATCTGACTCTAAGTCATGAAGGTTTGGATACTATAGCACCTTATCTTATTACTTTGTCTTAGCATATTGACTCAAGTTTCCTAGAAACTCATATGCTCTTTATCTGGTTAAGTGATTATTTCTTGACAAGAAGTCATGCTCATATTGCAATGACTCTCGGTATTAGTCTAAAAGAATTGTCAATTGGAATTGCTTCCGCCTGCACAACTTCTGATAACTATTTCCGAAGATTCAATAATCTTTCAAGAATCACATCCTCCCACTGAATTCAACAAGGAATAAATTCCTTAAGAATCACATATCTCTTAGTAACAAAACATTGTCACTTATGTGGTGTTATAAGAGGACTTCCAATTAACTTATTGGAACAACCTACAAAGTAACTCATTGTCTTTTACTATTAGGATCGAGTTTCATCTTTCAGAAAATCTCAGAACCTAAATCCATCATGTCCATCAAAGTTTATCTTTCAAAACAATGACATGAGGCAAGAGACAATGAAATTTTTTTCTTTTATCTTAGGACCAAGTTCCAATATTTCAGAAACTTTTAGTACCTAAGACCAACGTGTCCATCATAGTTTATCTTTCAAAACAATGACACGAAGCAAGACAATTACTGTGCTAAAATTACCTAACAAGCAAACATATTCTAGATTGAGTATGCCAAATGTTATGCAAAAACAAGAAGATTCTTAGTGCTGACTTTGTCACACTTAGTCAGATCTTGACTTGATAACTTTCAAGACATAATTATAATCACCAAGACTTTATATCTAAAACATTTTGTGAAACTTTAGACATCAATGATAAAATCATTAATAGTCCATAAACTTATCTTTGTTGATTTCTCACTATGTGCCGGAATACTTATGAATTCAAACTTCAACGAAGAGTGTAATTCACCAAGTCTTTCACTCGTTTCACATAACGATATCTTGGATTTCCTTCCATCATGCATATGATGCATCCAAGATGATAGTGTCACCCGAAGGTGATATCAACATAATCACAAAATATTTTAGAACAAATGATATTCCCTTAACTTCAAAAGATTTGCAACTTGATCATCCCTGAAGAGAGTGATCCCAATATTCTTTATCATAATAAACAGGACCAACTTGTCCTATAAATTCACAAGAATATTTATCGCCAAACATGCGACCTAATAACTTGAGCCGAAGCTCACAAATCTTTCAACTTGAAAAATAAAAGTGGAGACGTCTTCATCCCAAGGACGAAGGTCCATGCGCCAAACTTGGCGCACACAGCACCTTTTATTCTCCATCCTTCTTACTTTCTGTAGCCCTTATATTGAATGCAAGAAAAATTCTTTGCAACCAATACTCCAGAGTTACTAGCAAGAATAACGAATGTCATTTAAGTACAACTCTCATACCTTTTGTATCTCTAGCAGGTTTCTTCTTATTAGTGCCGAAACCTTTTACAGTTCCACTTCCAATATCTTTTCTTTTCTTTTCTCGAAAGAGGTATTCAGGATTCTCCTGACCTAAACCTTTTAAGCTTTTCTGGTGTGTAAAACACCTTCAGCCTTCTTCTTCCTCTTCTTCTTGAAGCATGCGAATTGGGCAACAATCGAACTTGATTGTTATCCCTCATTACATTAGCTTCTGCAGATTTCAACATAGCAATGAGCCATTTAATGTTTTCTTCCTCCCACTCATGTTTTGAATCATGATACATCCGTTGTTAAACGGGGAAGAGAAGTCAACATCAAATCTGTACTTGGCTCAGACGGGATTAGAAAACCCCACAGTCTGCAGCCTTATACCATAACCAATCTTCTTGATTACTTGCTCGCTTGCTGAGCTTACTTCTGCCATGTGACACGACCAGAAAACCTTTGTTATCTCATAACTCTCAGTCTTTGCCTGAGTCTGGAACATGGTTGTGAGTACGACGATCATGTCGCTCAGCAGATGTGCGATCCAACCGCTTCTGCAACTCATGGCCCATGCATGTCACCATAAGACATTGGATAGAGACATCCTCATCACTCTTCAAGGTGTGAGCTTCCCTTTCATAAGTAGTTTTGACAACAACCCTTGAGGAGAAGTGTCGAAGACATACTTTTCCTTTGGCATCCCTAAGTACAACTCTTAGGAAACATACCCAATAAATATAGTTACTCCTAACGGTAGAAAGTGGTTTCTGTTTCAAGTAGTGGACCAAGGTTAATAGCGGGTGTTACGTGTGTCGATCTACAACAATCTAAAGTTCACTAAGACACGTTCATAATTATTTTCTAGCACTAGTTAAAGATAAACTAATAATTTGCTCCCACTAAATTATGATATTCCTCGTGATTAGACTTTAGTGATTCAGAATCCTTACTCATCAATAGATGGTTAACTGGATACAGCTCAACCAACTATGATTAAGGGGTAGGCCACCTTGCCAATCACTTCCTGCCGTGACTTCCGTTCATCTTTCGTGCTCCGAACTCATGACTAGTCATGCCCGAACGTCAAGACAACCAACCGCATTTTGCTGCATGGACGTTTGATACGTCTCAAACGTATCTATAATTTATGATGTTCCATGTTCATATTATACCAATTGTTACATGTTTTTATATACACTTCATAGCATTTTTATGCATTTTCTGGGACTAACCTATTAACAAGATGCCACAGTGCCAGTTCTGTTTTCAGCTGTTTTTGTATTCCAGAAAAGCTGTTCTGGAAATATTCTCGGAATTGGACGAAACTTGGACAGAACCTTCTATTTTCCCGACACGTACACGGAGTCCAAAGGACAGATGGAGGCGACCGAGGAGGCAGCCACGCCAGGGGCCGGCGCGGCCCCACCTCCTGCCGCGCCGGGGGGTGGCGTGACCCCCTCGGGTGCCTCTAGACGCCGCCCTTTCGCCTATATAATGCCTTCGTCCAGAAAACCCTAAATACCCGAGTCTCCATCCACGAAAAGTTCCGTAGCCGCCGCCGTCGTCAACCCTAGTTCGGGAGGGTTCTGAAGCTCCTCCCGGCACCCTGCCGGAGAGGGGAATCATCACCAGAGGGCTCTACATCACCATGCCTGCCTCCGGAGTGATGCGTGAGTATTTCATCCTTGGACTACGGGTCCATAGCAGTAGCTAGATGGTTGTCTCTCCTCTTGTGCTATCATGTTTAGATCTTGTGAGCTGCCTATCATGATCAAGATCATCTTATTGTAATGCTACATGTTGTGTTTGCTGGGATCCGATGAATATTGATACTATGATCAAGTTGATTATCAATCTATCTTATATGTTATTTATGATCTTGCATGCTTTCCGTTACTAGTAGATGCTTTGGCCAAGTAGATGCTTGTAACTCCAAGAGGGAGTATTTATGCTAGATAGTGGGTTCATGCCTCCGGTAATCTGGGCGAGTGACAGCAACGTCTAAGGTTGTGGATGTGCTGTTGCCACTAGGGGTAAAACAACAATGCTTTGTCTAAGGATAATTGTATTGTTTACATTATGCACTTTACTTAATGCAATAATCTGTTGCTTGCAACTTAATACCAACGGGGAACACAGATGTCAACCTGAAGGTGGATTATTAGTCATAGATGCTGTTGGACAACGGTCTATGTATCTTGTTGTAATGCCCAATTGAATATCATAGTAGTCATCTTGTCATATATATGCATTGTCATGCGCTCTCTATTCATCAATTGCCCAGCTGTAATTTGTTTACCCAGCATGTTAGTTATCTTTTATGGAGAGACACCACTAGTGAACTGTGGACCCCGGTCCATTCTTTTACACTGATAATACAACCAACTGCAATCATTGTTCTTTTCATTCTCTGCAATTAAACACAATTTTCCACACCATACGTTTAATCCTTTGTTTACAGCAAGCCGGTGAGATTGACAACCTCACTGTTTCGTTGGGGCAAAGTAGTTTGATTGTGTTGTGTGCAGTTCCACGTTGGTGACCGAGTAAACGGCGCCACCAACAATCTTCAGAGGTGCCTTTTACTCCTACTGGATTTGACAACCTTGGTATCTTACTAAAAAAAAACTTGCTGCTGCACTGCTTCATACCTTCCTCTTGGGGTCTCCCAACGAACGTGTGCTTTCACGTCATCAAACAATTTTTTCTGGCGCTGTTGCCGGGGAGTAAGAGGATTTCTTCAAGGGGAGTCTCACGCTTCCAATCTCATTACTTTGTTATTGCCTTGCTGAGTTATTATGTCTAGCTCTTTACTTGCTATCAATGATTACTTTCCTTGAAACTAGTCCTATGGCTAAAAACAATACGAGAGAGCTTTATGAAATTTATCTTGAGTTGGGACATGAGGTGTTTGAAGAGAAAATTAAAAAGCCATGGAACTTTATTTGCATAACAATCATGATAGTAGCAATGTTATTAGCATACATTTTTTGAACACCACTATTGCTAATGCCATGGAAAGCTCTAAGCTTGGGATACATGAGAACCAGGCGGATAATCGTAGCGCTGGAAGCGCATGTGGAGAAGCTCTTAGATTGAGACTAGTTGAATTTTGGCGTGGCGTCACGCCACGCCCTTGGTGATTTTTTTTTGTACAATATGTATATTTTTTGTTCACTAAAATGGTGGACAAATTGGAATGTTAAAACATGCTCTTATTTTTGTATAGGTAGGTAGCAATTTTTGTTAGTATTTTTGAAATATTTTGTAGATTTTTGAAATATTTAGTGGGGTGAAATGTTTAAACATGTTTGTATTTCGACGTCAATATTTAATTGAAATCAGAGAAATCCATTTGTATTTGAGTGTACATTTGGGGAAAGTTTAGTAGTATGGTGTCGAAATATTGGCTAAATTGAAATGTTCACATGTATTTGTATTCTGCTGTAAGTATGTTCCATTTTTTTGATAGAGAATTTGATAAGCCAGTGATTTTTTTCTGTCTTTCATAATACGGTTGACTACCATGTTAACTAATTGATTACGGAAAATTGGGAATGCAAATAAAGTTTCATGTTAAAGAAGTGTTTATATTTCGAAATTTGTATCGTTGCGATAGTTTTGTTTTTTTTTTCTGCGTCATACGTTGCGTTCGCGTGGTAAATTTCAATTTTGAATTTTGTGCCTTTAAAAATATTTTGTAGTTTTCAAATATTCATATTTGAAATTGGATCGTATGTCATAAGTAGTCAGCAATTTTTCTTTTGTTATGTAACTCATTTATTTGAATTGAACTGTCAAATTAGAGAAGTTTAGTTCAGTTCGAATATTTATTAAATTTAGCTGCATAGTTGTAGGAAGCTCATTTGTAGTACTATTTCTAAATATTAGTCTTTTCAGTTTTATATAATGTGTTTAAGTGTTTTCTTAAATATTAAATTTAATTCAATAATTGGTGGAAATACAGTAAGTAAGCATGCATTAAATTCAATTGGAGTTCTTTTCATAATTAGGGAAAGTGGAATTGAATTTTCTTTGAATACTTATTAAGGAATGCATTTTAAAATTTAACTATATAATTAGAGAGTTTTAAGTTTTATTACCTCTAAATATGTTAGTGTAATCGAAATTGTCAAGCATGGTTTCAAATTGAAATGTGAAATTTGTAAGGAGATGAATTGTCAATAAATATGTAAGTTTGGTGACAATGGGAGAAGGCGAAGAAAAAGAAAAGAGAATAGAAAAAAGTGAAAACATGTAAACGAAAGAAGCAATTTGGCATTTTGAATATCTCCAGATATAATTAAGGAGAATGCAATTTGTGAGCATTCATCAAATTTGATTCAATGTAATTAAGGAGAATTTTTTTAAATTTGGAAATTCTTACATTTGGAAATTCTTCATTTTTTTGGAAATGATTGGAATTATAAAAAAATCTGTGGTTAAAAGTTGGTTGGATTATAAAAAGTCGTTAAATCGGTAAGATATTCAGATTATAATTCTTTAACTTTACGGAATGTTAAGTTATGGAAAGTATTTTAAATTATAAAATATTCAAATTTTAAAATTTCTACGACTTTGGTGATTTTTTTTGTATTTTTTTTTGTTCGGCAAAATGTTGGCTAAATTGGAGTGTTCAAACATGTTTTTTATTTTGTTGTAAGTAGGAAGCATTTTTTTGGTGTGTTTTTTGATACTTTGTGTAGAATTTCAAATATTTAGGGGTTTGGAATATTCAAACATGTTTGTATTTCACGTCAATATTTAGTTGAATTTAGAAGAACCCATTTGAATTTGATTCCACATTTGGGGAAAGTTTGTTCGTATGGTGTCGAATTTCTGGGCAAATTTAAATTTTGGTGTTGCCGAAGTTAGGAAATTATTTCGAATTGATTTTTTTTCACGTTTGTAAAATGGTCATGTTTGGAAGACTGCTATAATTTGAGGAGATTCAAATTTAAAATTTCAATTGAAATGCTCTAGCATGTTTGTGTGTTTCCCACAAATTTATATAAATGTTTGACAACACAAAAAAATTTAAACTTTTCTTCTATTGACGTAAATTTTTTATTCTTTGTAGTCATTTTGATATTTTCTAATATTTTTTGGATGATCATTTATGGAAATGTTTCTATTTTCCGTTTTCGCTTTAAAATGATTATTGGAAATAATTATGTTATTGTTTGTATTTGTTTGTGAAGTTGAATCGAATTGAGTCTAATATTTTTGGATGATCATTTATGGAAATGTTTCAATTTTCCGTTTCGTTTTAAAATGATTATTGGAAATAATTATGTTATTGTTTGTATTTTTTTGTGAAGTTGAATCGAATTGAGTATTATTTCAAAGTTGCAAGACTTGTAGCAATTTAGAAAAGGTCTCAAAGAATTTAAAATGATTGTTTTGTTTATACAAATTATTAGAAATTGGTTTTGATTTTTTTGGAGTTGTATTTAAAAAGTTTTGAAAGTTTTGAGAAATAAAAAAAGAAAATAGGTGTGGAAAAAAAGAGGGCCGGGCGAGCCGCGTAGCAAGTAGGCCGGCCCAGCAGGCAGCCCAGCTACGCAGCCCAGTCCCGTTGACACGTCAGCGCGACGTCACCCGCGGACGGACTCTGCCGCGGCGGCGCGGAGCTCGCCGGCGGCGAACCAGCAGGAGCTGGGACGCGCGAGTGCGTGCATCGGACGCGCCTCGACGCGGTGTGCCCGCAGATGACGGCGCCGCCGCGTATTGGTCGCCGGAGCGGCGCCGGCGATGCGCGGAAGCGACGGAGGGCAACGGGCGCGACGGCGGAGATTCCGGCGCCCTCGCGGCGTCTCGGCGGCGGATCTGCAGCGAGGAGGGAAAGAGGAAGACGGCGAAGCTCGCTATGAGCTTCGATCTGGACGGGGGAGCCCGGAGCGGGGAGGACGCGTCGCGGCGGCGCCGGCGACCTCCGGCCGCGCGCGAGGAGGAGGGGAGGGTGGGGATCTGCTGACGGTTTTGCAAAAAAGTCCGTGAATTTTCGTAATTTGCAAATTGATCCATTGACTCGCTAAATCGTGGACTGCGGGTTTGATAGCTGGTTTCGGAGGGTCTTTTCTACAAAAACGTCACGGGTGCGTCGTTTGGGACGTCGGATCGGCAGGCGACGGCTCGGATCGCAGAACTGTGAACACTGCAGGTGAACAGTAGCTACTGTAGCTACAGTCGCCTATCGCTGTGAGGCCGCTAAAGGGATGGTCTTTTATATAGTGAGTAATATTGGAAAAGATAAATTGAAAAAACAAATCATCTGTCGACGTGGTTTTCACAATCACATCGACGATGCGCGAAACCCATCATGATGAATGCTCTGCCACATCCCACGTCAAGCTGACCTGCGTTGCTTCTCCGCGCAGCCACAAATCCATGGACCCTCTGGTGTCCGAAAGGACATGGGGAGACTGGCAGAGTAGGAGTAACGCCAAGGCGTGGGCAGGTCGCCGGCGAGACGGCGCCTGGAAGTTACCCTCCTGCCCTCACACCCCGCGGCCCGCACGCCGGTGCGCAGTGCGGAGTGTCTCGTCGTTTCGCGGAAGGGTAGGAGGGTAAATTCATGGCGCCGCTCGCGCGGGAAATCCGGATGGGAAGGGTGGTGGTACTGCGATCCAGGGTGTCTTCCTCCCATCAAAACGTTTCGATACTTCCACTGCCATTGTCGCTCGCTCTAGTCTCCCCCCATTCCGTGTGGGGGTTAGGGTTTCGTGCTCGTCCCGCCTCGCTTCAAGGGAGAGGGGCGGCGTCACTTCTGCCCGATCAGAAGCTGCCGCGGCAACCGCTCGCTCGCGCGTCTGACACAGCTCGGTTCGAGATCCGAGCGCTTCCTCGCCGTAGAGCTCTCCGGCGGGCACGCGCTCGCGGGATGCGGTCCGTTCCGAGGTACGTGAATGCCCTCTCCTCTCGCCCTGCTGTGCGATGCTTAACTTTTGGCCTCGCAATGTTCGTGCTCGTGCGCTTATGTGTGTGGGTTGTTTGGTGGTAAGATGCGGTGATTTTGGGGGCCAAGTTTGTGATATACTTTTCGAGTTGAATGTGCGGTGATGCTGGAAATCTTAGGATCTTCCATTTCTGGAACTTCAGAGGGACCGCTGCCGTTTTGATATAAGAGAATGGTGGTCTCTGATGATATTTTGGTGATAATAGGCGACTCGAGATCGTTCGTAGCTGGATTTGTGGGACATCCTTGTCTCTGTATTGACTCCTGACAGAGTTGCCGCAACTAGTACTTTGTAGTATCCGTGAGCGATGGATTATAAGGTCAAATGCCAACTATTGTAGACTTGTAGTTGTTGAGTGGTAGGGTAAGTAATCGATTTCCAGTAGTTAGAGTTTGGAGATGTTCAATCTGTATGGATATGAAAATTGGAAATCGCCTTGTTGATCTGGTAAAATGAAACATGGACAGTGTGAACGTAAATCCTGGCAGTTTTAGCGAGTTAATGTCCTATGAGCAGGGTGCACTCCTGTGGTGATCTTTCTCTGCTTGTCTGCTTTGTTGGAACTCTGTAGGATGTCGGTTTATGTTGTACTGAACTATGGATATGCATTTTTTTTTCTGGTTCAGTGAGCCTACTCTGGACCTTCCTGTATTGTTTTCTAAGCAATCTAGAAGCACACTGCAACATCATCCCTCTCCTTAGGTTCACATCTGACACGTGTAGTTAACTATACCAGCAAGGTGTTTTGCACCATTGTTTCTTTGTGGTGGGGTTGTAGAAGCTACCATTAAGGCCAAATGTCCTACTACCTCCGATCCGCTTTAAATGTCGGAACAAATGAACTGAATACGTGTAACGTGATAGTACAGCTAGCAACAATAATTTTGGATCGGAGGGAGTATATGAGATAAAATAGGCATTATATGGCCTTTGGTGCACTTTCCTCTGATAGTTTGATGCAGTCTCACAAGTTAAACAGACAATAGCTCAGGATGTGACTGAAGGTGCAACTGTGAAAAAAAAATACTAACAACTGTTCTTTGTTCATCGTAAACATTATAAAGTACATAATGAGACTTGAGAATTTGCAACTTGAAGAGAAAAAAACTATTGGTCTAATGGTTGACTTTACTTCAGTAGTCATAAATAACAATGCACACATGAATTTGTTTCGTACATTTCACTTTTTTGTATTCAGGATTACGAGAGTAAATCAACTATTACTGTAATAATCTTTCATCCAAGTGAATCATGTTACACACCTCCATCCACTTGACATTTCCAAAGAGTAATAAATGTGTTAAGTAAGCCAGAGTCCATGAAAGATGGGCCGTGGCAGGTGAAGTAAGATGATAACCCTTATCATATTTATGAGGTGTTGAACTTGTTAACTTTTGATTGTAGTGACATTGGATCCTTCAAATCTTGGGATGAAATTACCAAGTGAACTTAACCAGTGAAGTTATCATGTGATGTCTTTCTCCTGGACCTTGGTTGAGTTTTGTATTGTTAGATGTTAAACTGGCTGTCTGTAGGATTTTACAACTGCAGCAGAAGTCACGATAACTGCATTTGCATACGAGGTTAATTCTTTTGGCATGGTAAGAACCTTGTCTGCATGCTGCCCTTGTACCCCAGTCCAAGCCTCCAAGGCTCCAAGCTAACAGGATGCCTTTCAGTAGCTCGAATGAAAGCATGATTACTTTGACTGTCGACATGATTTCTTTTATTCTTGCTTTTGGTTATTTGCACCTGCTCATGCTTCCATGTATATCCATATTTGGAGCTGCCTGTTGCAAGTGTCGTTGCCTGTTATGTTTTTGTAGCAAGAACAATTGCTTGCTGCAGTCCTTTACCAACACCACTGTGTTATGACATATCTGCTGTTCTGCAGTGTAGCGCAACGGAGAGTGAAACCAAGGCTACCGCTCATGTTAGGGAAGGCCAACTCAACTTCCTTCCGGAATGTCTTGCCGCCACAAGCCCGACCTTTGTACATACTGCTGTTCTCTCAGGCTTGGCAGACATAACCTGAGCCCTCCAGGGGCCAAGCCCCAGCGTAGCGACTCCTCGTAAGAGGAAGCATTCGTCTGCACGTGCCCAACAACAACTCCTGCAACTGTTCTCCAATAACACCGATGACCTCGCCCGGGTGCTACCCTGTCCTGGATGAGCTATGGTGATACCTACCTACTGAAGTAATATATAGCTGGACCTATCACTAATCTTTCTTCCTAAGTACTCCATCTTGACTGGAATTATCATCTGTTGTGCCCTTCTGCCAATGTGCACTACTGTTGCAAGTTACTCCTATGTCAAGGTTTATTTTGGTTGTCTGTGAACCAATTTATAAGCTGGAATTTGGTGGATCACAGTATTACCATTTCGTATGTCAGATTCCGAATGGTTGTTCTGACTTGTGGTGACTTAGGCCATCTCCAGCCGTGTTGCCCCCCCAGGGTCCAAAACTTCGCCTTTTCTGGGGCGCCGCGGCGCCAAACGGCGCGAAACTGAACCCTGGGGGGGGGCGCGTTCACCAGCCGTGTCCAGACCCAACAAAAATTCAAAAAATGGCGCAAACAGACGGCGAGTTCATCATATTGGCGCAAACTCGCCGAGATACATTGGCAGGAACTAAAACTAAAAATTTAAAAACACTTTTACTCGGCCCGGGGCGACTAGTTCAGGCCCAGGCTCGCACGGATCGCGGCGCTGTAGTCGCCGTCGTCGTCGGAGCCGTCATCGCCGCCGGGGGGTCTGCTTGGGCCTGCGCCGTCGTCGCCGTGCTGCAGTTTGCTCAGCAGCACGGCTTTCTGCAAGGCGTCGTCCTCGTCGTCGTCGCTCGGGTCGAGTTTGTAGTACTCGACCTCCGGCGCCACGGGAGGAGGCGGGATGCGGCTGCGACGGCCCGCATTGGCCGCGGTAGCTCGCTGGCGCTCCTGACGCTGCTCCGCGCGGCTGCGCTCCAGGTCGGCGAGGGCCGCACGCTGGCGTTCCACCTCCTCCTCGGTGAAGGAGCGGAGGCTCCAGTCCTCGGCCCATTCTGGCAGCGCCGGCTGGACGGTGTTGAAGGACGCCTCCTCCGCCTCCTTCAGGCCGGGCCACTCCTCCTCCTCCGGCTCCGGCTTGGGCTCCTTCTTGGGCCTGACGAGGCGGCGGAGGAAGGAGCGTGGCGGTGAGGCGGCGCGGCGCTGGGAGCCGCCGCGTGGCTCGTTGATGCGCAGGGCGCCGCTGCGCACCGGGGCAGGGCGCCCGGAGTTGAGCAAAGGGGGCGTCAAGGAGGAGGAGGAGGAGTTCCCCGACGACGACGAGGTCGCCGCGCCCATCCGCCGCGGGGTCCAGGACGCCCTGCGCGGCGGCATCTCCAGACGCGGCGTGTTCCCGTTGGCGATGTACTCCATCACATTGTCGAGGCTGCGCCCGTCGCCGCTCCACCACCGCCTGCGCCCGCCACGGTTGTGGCGGCCCTCCACCGTTGTTGCCGCGGTCGTTGAGGTCCTGTTCGTGGCGGCGCTGGAAGTACAATGTCCAGAAGGCGGAGTTGCCCTCTGCCCTCCAGCGCGGGTCCGCGGCATGCTCCGCCGTCAGGCCCGCCCGGACCTCGTCGACGGCGTACTCGAACTCGTCGCCTACAGGGATGGGAGGCACGGGGATGCCACCCGTGCTGAGTGCCCACGCTCCCTGGCCGCCGGAGGCGCCGGGGACGCGCATGTCCGGCGGGCACGGGTACCCGCACCGGTACAGGGCCCATGCCTCGTTCTTGCGGAGGCTGCGGCGGCCAAAGCCGTTAGCGGCGGCGCCGTCGTCGGCCATTGCTGCTGGCGAAGGATGGACGAGAGGGAGGCAGAGAGCAGGACGGCGAGGGGCTGGCGAGAGCTGGTGTGGACGGACGGCGAGGGGTGGGGGATTTTATAGCGCGCCGCGGCGAAGATACTGCGCCGCGTGGCCTTCCGATTGGACTTCGAAACGACGCGCGGCGGCCATGCGCCATTACTCCGGCAGCCTTTGACCGGCGGAAGCATTGGCCGCTGGCCACGCCAATAACTCCGGCAGGCTTTTGACCGACGCGGGAGCCGAGAAGATGAGGATGCGCCGCTTCACGGGCGTCCTGTTTCGCGCCATTTTCCCCGCGTCGCTGACAGAGCTGGCCCGCGTCGTCTTTCGCGCCATTTCACCCCCCCAGGCCGAACCCAGTGGGCTGGGTTTCGCCTGGGTGCGCCGGCGCTATTTTCCGCCGAAACGGCGCTAACTGGGCTTCTGGGGGGGCCGAGTGGTAGAAAAACGGCGCTTTTCGGCCGGCGCGGCGCAAAAAAGGCCTCCTGGGGGGGCTCTGGGGGGGGGGGGGGG